>LNAC01000328.1:1134007-1148132 GCA_002007465.1 Ailurus styani | reverse complement strand
GGGGGGGGGGGGGGGGGGGGGGGGAGACCAGAGTGTCCACCCACACAGGCTCCTCATTTCTGCTCACAAAGGACACCCTGCTCACCCCTTGTTGGCCAGAGCAATGGGACCCTCCCCAGGGTGGGGGAACTATTGGAAGTGACTGAGAAGCATAGGAATATTTGTTCTGTGCTACCTTTACCTCTGTGAAGGAAACTGCTGACAATCGTATTGTTAGAATATAACCTTATTAAAGACATCGCTACAGCATTAATGAACACAGTCTTAAAGACCGTGTAAAGTACAGTGTTTGCCTTGTTAAAGAACTTACTTTTTATGGCTTTTTTTTTCTCTTCTGGAGACTTGATCAGTATTTTCCTTTTGAACCTAATGACTAGAGCAGGAGAAAATGGTTTTGCCCCATTCACAACAGGGTGTATAAATGCACTACCTCTTTGAAGAGACCACGGGGACTCAGGCAACGCCCACAGCATCTAATTTCCTAGCTTCTGAGGTAGGGTTTGGTGGGGGGGGGGGGGGGTTGGGGGAAGATTGCAGGGAGGGGAACGCAAGCATCAAGCGTCGTCATGCTCGAATTTTCTGAGGTCTAAAATCGGTTCTGGTATTTTTAAGGGATCTTTTTGGGATAGGAGAGTCTCGTTCTTCCCTTAAGTCTTTGTTTAGGTAAAATGAAGACATCAGATTTTCCTTCACCCCCCCCCCCTGACCACCTGTGTCCCGTGTGCTGTGCATGGAAATAGCTCTCCGAGAGAAATCAGCGTGGTGGTGGGAAGTCTGTTCGTGAAGTCTGTATTGCATGTAGTGGTGAAATAAGTTTGCCTAATAGTCTAATAATCACTCGTATGTTATACTTTGTTAGAGTGTATTCTCCTAAATGCTGAAAAGCTTGGTATTCCCCCCAAGCACTTAGTCTTGTGTTGCTGTTCTGGCATGAATTATCAAGCTGTTCTGTTGGATGTTCAAGGATAAAGTGGTCTAGTCTGAATAACTGGGACCCTATTAGAAGGGTCTACATTGGGTGCCTGGGTGGCTCAGTTGGTTAAGTGGCTGCCTTTGGCTCAGGTCATGATCCCAGAGTTCTGGGATCGAGTCCCGCATCGGGCTCCCTGCTCGGCGGAGAGCCTGCTTCCCCCTTTCTCTCTGCCTGCCTCTCTGCCTACTTGTGCTCCTTATCTCTGTCAAATAAAATCTTGAAACATTAACATTTTTTTTTTAAGACAGGTTATTTGCATGACCATGTAGTTTTATAGAATTTTTTTGGGGGGGGGTAGGCGTTTACTAGTGAGAGTGAGTACGCGTGCTCCTGTGAGAGCGCACGAGCAGGGGGAGGGGCAGAGGGAGAAGCAGGCTCCCAGATGACTGGGGAGCCTGATGCTGGACTCGATCCCAGGACCCTGGGATCATGACCTGAGCCCAGGGCAGATGTTTAACATACTGAGCCACCCACGTGCCCCTAGTTTTACATAATTTTGTCTGTTGATAGGTTCGTCTTATTTGAACTACTTTCCAAGTTCTGTGCATTGTACTTACTTGGAGGCTGAGGAGGAGTCTGGGGTATGTAAATGGGGGAAGGAAGGGATGGAGTCCTCCCCAGTGCCCAGGGTTCTTGTCAGCATCCTGCAGAGGACGCGTGGGTCCTTGAGTGCTCTGTTCCCTGCGAGGCAGGACAAGCAGGAGGAGGTGGAGTCTTCCTCCTGGACCTACTTGTAGAAACTTTTTAAGGTGCTGCTCTTAATTGAAACCTTGATTTTGTAGATTGGATTCGGATTTTTAAACCTCTCCTTCCCTCCAATTGTTAGACATGTTGCAAGTAAAGTGTAAAGAAAATTGTCTTCCTATTAAGTAATTTTTGTTGATCTTTTGTTAAATTTCCTTCCTCTTATGTATTTTTTTTTCCTGGTATGCTGACAATTATATACATCTTTAGATGCTACTTTTGTCACTTAAGAATATGTTGACGGAGGCGCTCCGGGTGGCTCAGCTGTTGAAGTAGCCGATTCTTGATTTTGGTTCAGGTTGAGATCTCCTAGGTTGTGGATTTGTTAGATCATCAGGACCAGAGTTTGGCTGTGGGTCCCTACTCAGTAGGGAGACTACTTCTCTCCCACCCCCTACCCCACTGCATGTGTGTGCTTTAAAATAAGACATTGTGACAACCCAATTAAAAAGTAAGCAAAGGCCTTGAATATATATTTCTCCATAGAAGATCTGCAGTGGCCATTAAGCACGTGAAAAAATGTTCAGCATCACTGGTCATTAGGGACATGTAAAACAAGACTAGAGGGAGATGCCACGTCCATTAGGGTGGCAGTTATCCAGAAAGCAGGAAAACAAGTGCTGGTGTGGATGCAGAGAAATTGGAACTCTCACGTATCACTGATGGGATTGTAAGTGGTGCGTCCACTGTGGAAAACAGTGTGGCAGTTCCTCAGATTAAACCTAGAATTACCCTACAATCCAGCAATTCCTGGGAATATAGACCCCAAATAACTGAAAGCAGAGACTTGAACAGATACTCATAGTGATGTGTATAGCAGCGTTACTCACGAGAGCCAGAAGGTTGAAGCCACCCAACTGTCGATTAATAGATGAATGGATAAACAAAAATGGATACACACAGAGTGGGATATTCAGCTTTTAAAAGGAATTTCAGACACGCTAGAACATGGATGAACCTTGAAGACCTGATGCTGAGGGAATAAGCTGGTAACCAAAGGATTACTTACAGGATGCTAGAGTGCCTCTGCGGAAGCAGGACGTAGAGTGCTGGTTTCCAGGGGATGGGGGGGGGGACTGGTGAATTAGGGTTCCATGCGTAGCTTCAGTGTGGGAAGACGAACGTATCCTGGAGGAGGCTGGTAGTGGTGGCTACGGAACAGTGGGAATTTAATGCCACAGAACTATACACTTAAACATGGTTAATATGGTGAGTTGTAGATTATAGCTGTGGGCACAACTTTAAAAACTAATTTCCCGTGTTACTATTCTTTGAAAACTGTGTAATCCATTGTATAGAATAACTTTTACCATTTCTTTAGACAGTGACATTGTTTTTGCTTCTCGCTAATGTAGGCGAGGCAGTGAATATCCATGTAGATAAGTTTTTTCTTTATAGAGAATTAGGATAACCTCCTAGAAGTGAGATGATTAGGCTACATGGTATGAACTTTAAGGCTCTTGATCTGTATCACTACATTACCTTCAGAGTTACTAAATCTCATTTCAACCAAGCACTCATCTTTGCAGACACCATGTATTAACATTAAAAACAAATTGCCTATTAAGGCCAGCAATGGTTTGTCATTGTTCTAATGCATCCATCTTATTCCTAGTTATTTTAAAGTTTTCCCAGTTACGTTAATAATGCCTGAAACCTAGGGAGTGCTTGATATTTGTTGAATGAATTTGAGTATCTGAGTGCCAGGCCGTTTTCTGGTGTACAGGACATTATAGCAAACAAGACGGATGCATGTGCTTACAGTCTAGGGGAAGGGTCCATTATCCAGTTATAATAAAATAGATCGGTGCTATCAGATGAGAAGCCTGCCCCTGCCTGCGAGAGACAGAAGGCTTCTGTGGGACATATTTAAGCCAGGACTTAAGGATGAGCAGAAGGCATCTAAGCAGCAGAACACAGGAGAGGGAATGTTTCCAGAGGAAAAACCCCCAAGTGCAGACCAAAATTGGCCTTCTGTATTTCTTAGGACTTGCCAACTGATCACCCTCTTTTTTTTTTTAAACTTCCTTTCCTATTGGCTTATTTTTCCCTAATTGTAAAGAATTCTTTATATAGTATACTACGAATGTTTTGCTATTCCTGTGTTCTTTACCCTTTACAGGTTTATTTGCTCCTTTCCTCCTCCTCCCAAGTAACTTTCCTGTTCTTAAGATTTTTATTTGATCAGATCACAAGTAGGCAGAGGAGGAAGCGGGCTCCCTGCTCAGCAGGGAGCCCGATGCGGGCCTTGATCCCAGGACCCTGAGATCATGACCTGAGCTGAAGGCAGAGGCTTTAACCCACTGAGCCACCCAGGCGCCCAACTTTCCTGTTTCCCAGCTGCCCCACTTCCAGCTGCAGTAGGAAGAACCCGGCACCCAGGAAAGTTGAGGGGCTGCTCCACTGACCTTCCCTTGACCTGGAAGTAGAGCCTGCAGTCTGGGGTGGCCTCCGTTTCCAGGCAGGCCACGTCTCAGGTCTGCGTGATCTCCATCATGCATGGCCCATTCCTGCAGGAGGCCGTGTGTCCGAGTGTGGCAGCTCTGCTCTCAGGTCTGAATTTTCTCTAGTGCCCCCGTTTAAGCTCTGACTTGGGCTTTGTATGTGGCCTGTTCTGGGAAAATGTGAGATCCCGGCTGGATCCTTGTATGGAACCAGAGCTTTCAGCACTTAGTACCCTTCTAGGATTGACTGAGGATAGGTCTCCTTTCCTTGTGAGACTGTCGTTATGTTTCCGGTTCCTCTCCAGAGTTAAACCAGAAAATCCTGGGAAAGGGTGGATAGGAAGGCCCAAAGGGGACCCTGAGATATCTGAGGGCTTAGAGAGGATGTTGAGCTGTTGAGAAGATGGAGAAAGGAATAAACTGTCACCCGATCCCTAAAGCTAAGTTCACTTTCATCTAGGCTCAAAATTTCAAGATTTTCCTCCACTTTACCAACTAGGAAACTCTCTGAGGTATTAACTTGCCCAAGTTCAGAAAGCAGTTGTTTTCGGTGGACCTAAACTATAAACCTGGTTGGACGGATAATGAAACCTAACATTTTCTAACAGGCCTCCATGCTTTTTAAGGGAAGACCAGAAAAGTCGGCATTGGTCTTTTGACTTCTGAGCATTAAGAGCTTGATTTGGTTGAATTCTTGAAAAAATCCTAAATGCGGAGGCTTTTGCCCATGACGGATCATTCTTGAGCCTTTCCTTGAATCCAGAAGTGAGTTTAATTCTCCTGAAACACACAAGCAGCATAGGTATTTGTTTTGGTTTTTTTTTTTAACCTGGAATTTTTTTCCCTTAAATTCCTCATTTTGGCAGATGACTTGTTCTTAGGTTGTATTCACTCAAATTCCTCCACCCAGGGTGTCCAGTTCTTCCTCAGGCATGTAGAAAATCCCAGATCCCCTTGGGTATTGTTTCAAACCTGGCCTCACACTTCCTTTCTTCTGTTGAGGGTGCTTTCAAAGTTGGCACCCTCCCTGAGGCTGCCGAGTCTCTGTTGCAGTCACCAGAAAACATTGGCTTTCTTTGGTCCCTGACCAAACTTGTCCCTTCGCATTTCTGCCTGGCACTAAATGGAAGACTTCAGTCCAATTTTCAGAATGGGCTGTTTTGACTTACTGTGCGAAAACCCCACTTTGGTTGAAAACTATGCTCTGCATATTAGCATAAGCACCTAATGTTGCTTTACTAAATTGTGGAGAGGAGGTGATGAGTGAAGACTGGCCCTGGGAACATCTGCTAGGGCTGTAGATTTCCCTTGTATTGGTTTTCTTGACTTCTAGGATTGTTTTCATTATGCAGCTGCTCACTAAGCAAATTTGATATGCCAGGGACCACATAACATTCCTTGCCGCCCCCCCCCACCCCGAAGCTCATTTGAAGCACATGGGGTTTGGGCGTTATTCAGAGCTGTGCTAATAGACAAAATTCTTAAAATATAAACGAACAAAGATTTTGCAGCTGTATCTAGGCTTTGACAGCATTGTGGAAGGTTACAGAGGGAAGGGGAGGGGGAACACTGTGGAATGGACTCTAACCAACAAATAAGATGTTCTTGCAATTTTAATTGGCTCTTCTTGGCAGAGGTTTCATACAGCTGATTCTCAGACACTGACAAAAAAATCTATTCGTGATAAGTTTGTTGGAGATAGCAATAAAATTCGCCAAGCTAGTGTATTACTCCGTGGGGAGATGTTTCCTGACCTCAAGGTGATCGCACAGTGCTTATCGCCACCATCCTAGCCTCACTCGCCCTGTTTTAGTTTTATCTTTATAAAATGCTAACTGCTGCAGAGCTAAGGAGGCTTTGATCGACCTTCTTGGCATTCCTTACATACTTACTGAAGAGTGGGTATGGGTGTGTGTTGGAAGTGGGAAGGGGGTAGGTTGTGGGGTAGATCATTGAGAGAGTCTGTGCTAAAAGGAATGGACTAGATACATGCATTAAACTGTTACAATGTCAGCGGAGGGATAGGGGATGGTTGGATTTTGAAGCTGACTTGTAACACATCTGGAGTTCTTATCTTCCAGAGTGTTATAAAGTTTCCACTGTGTACTTCTTACATCACTGCCTGTGCAGTCCCACTGCTTGTTTGTCTTCCTATTTAAACCATTCTTTTAAAATTAAGCCTTTTGAAAAGAGGCTCAAGAGGAATGCAGATTCTCTTGGAAAACCTGAGTTTCTTAAGCTTCCACTTGGCCTAAGATCCCTCATTAACTCAAGGATGACTTTTTTTTTTAACCCACTTTGAAGCTAACTTAATTTTAGCTTATGCTAAGAAAGTCTTAACATTACTTCTACCGTTTTCCTAGAGTTACTGAAAAACCATTCTTGTAAAGGAAGTTCTATTTCTATTCTCTTTTAGTTACCTAATATTTTGTCATTACTACTTGAGGGGAACTTAGAAAGAAAGAGAACAGCTGTTCTGGAGTACATTTAAAGAACTATAAACTCCAGAATCTTGTTTTTCCTTGACTCCCTACCCTCTCCCCCGAAGACCTTTAAATAGAAGCCGTTTCCTTTTGCTGCATTAACCCCAAACCCTATCTGATTTCTTTCAGTTGCCAAGCAGAGTGGCAGCTTGCCTCTGAAGGCCACCAGAAAGGACAGAAATGTTTTATGGAAATAGCCTGATGTCAACTTAGGTCCTCAACCTAGTCTCCCCGCCCAGCAACAAAATAACCTAATACTTAGAGCTCATCCTGGAATCTGCCCCTTAAGATATGCATGCTTGGTCAGATTTTTCGAATGTTTTTTATAAAATTACATAAGAGGTAAAAGGGAAAGGTCTGATTTATAACTCTTACTACATGAGCTAAAAGTGTAAGCCTTAATATTTGTGCACTTAATTGATTCCAGGCTTAACTCTAAGGACTGCTTTGGGGTCAAAATAGTGTGGATTAGTTCTGTGTTAAACGTACCTTCATCTTGTTTATGTATTGCATTAAACTCTTTGGGAACAGATAAAACATGTAAGCCTTACAAACAAGCTGTCCACCATAAATTGTTTGCCAGACAGTTGCTCAGGCAAAAGCAATGGATTTTTGCTTGAAGGTAATCTCAGTAATGGAAAACAATTACCAAGGCCTTGGGGAAACTGCGTTGGGGTGGGTGAATTGGCCTTGGGTAGGGGACTAGGGAATCCTGGTATCAGGGCTGCCAGATGTAGTTTATCAGAACAAGGCCACGTTTGGGTTTAGGTTGTGAACGTTCCAGAAGCTCTGGAACAGGTCGGCTTGGTGCTTCTGCTATGCAGACACGTTCCAAAATATGAATTTGGCCTGAGTAACCATGGCTTCTTAGTTTAAGATGAGGGAGTATAAACTATGTTCAGGGGGTAGAGAAATCAGGGCATAAACACTAGGATATTTAAAACGTTCAGTGGAGAACAAACAAAAATGGGTGCTGCTGTCTGTTTTGAGCGAGCAAATCCTATCTGAATTTGAGTATCTCAAATCTTTTATATAGAAGTCATTTATCTTAACCATCGGGAGAGCAACTGTTAGGCCAGAAGCAATAATTCTAAACTTGGGCAATTGAGAAGGTAAGAGAGCCCGCCGCAGCCCTCTAGGGCCCTGTCAACAGTGAGTTCCTGTTTAAAGGGCCAGTGCCAGAAGTCAGGGAAGGCCCAGGCTGGTTATTTGGGAATCAGGAGGGTAGGGCAGTTGAGTCCTTCTACACTTTATGCCAGTAGGAAGGAGAGAGATGTTATTAGAGATCTCAAAAGTCACTTGCATGGATTTTTTTTGTAATTCTTTTTCTTTGGGAAGGCTTAAAACCCTCAGTGCCCTGCTGGTTTGTTTTTTGCTGGTCCCTGACCTCTGTCTAGCAGGCTGCCGGCTTCCTACTCTGATATAGAAGTTTTGGGATATGGCAAGCCTTGCCTTTTCTTTCACTTACAGTACTGCTTGCTGGCAGCAGATTGTAAATACTAAGTAAGCCCTTCAAATTTCATTTCATTCTAGCACCTCGTGGTCACATCTTAAAGATTTGCACTTTATCTCACTAAGGTGCAAATTCTGCTGGGTGGTAGGTAATTTGAAAATACTTAAATCTTTTATAGGACCTCTCCTATTAAAGGTACAAATTAAGTGAGGCATATTGTTGTGATTCTTGCATTGTGAGGACTTGTTAATTCTGAAATTCTCACCTTGAAGTTTGCTGAAGGGTAAAGGCACTTTAAACAATCTTAGAGTTTTGAATTTATGAAAAGTAGTTAGGAACAGTTCTGATGAGTTATAAATGGTAATCAGTCACAAATAATTAACTAGATACTTGACCGTACCAGTATGATCCTAGCACAGTGTGATAGCAGCCTGGAATCTGAAATTGAACTTGACCTGAATGTTTGCCCTTTACGTGAATAAACATAATTTTGGAATTTTGCCCTAAGCATTTATGTATTCTTAAGCCACCTTGCAGGTTACTGCAATTGACTAAAAGTCTCAAGGCATCTTGTAAGATTGTGATTTCTAGTGAATTACTTTCTTACAGCTCTTGTGCGAGGAATTCAAGATGTTGGATTACCTTGTGGGCTGCACATACAATATATGTGGTTAAGAGATTAAACCATTTTTCATCCTGTTCTGCAGTTAAATTCCACCAGTCAGTGTTTCTGGAGCAGCTACTATACACAGACACTAAAGGTGCAACAGTGACCAAATCAGACGTGGTCCTATTTTTAAAAAGTGCTGATATCCACCCATTAAAAGCTGAACCAAAACTATCTCTGAAATGGAGATGATGTGGGATGTAGGGTGAGCATATGAACTAAAGTGTAGATAGAACTAATGCCAAACCACTCAAGGAATTATGGGAGCAGGACAGAATGTGAAAGTTATAAGCCTAGATACTGTAAAAAAAAAAATAACTGGAGAAAAATCTCCAGGCAGAAGAAAAAATGAGAGGAAGTATTAGCATGCTATTGCCTGCATCAATCCAACCATCCATGTATGTACAAAGATGCCTAGAATGACTTCTGCCTGATATATTTTTGTAGATGTGTGCATTGATTTATTTTTGTATTTGTCTTTCTATTCATTGCATAAGATTTTTAAAATACTTCATTTAAAAAAAGATGCAAATATGCCTAGACGTTAAAAGTAGATAATTTTGGGTGTTAGGGATATGAATGGTTTTTCTTTGTACTCTTAATCTTTAAAACTAGAGGAAGGGGGAGAGGGAATGTTTATCATACCGAGTCCTGGTTGTATTATGCAGATGGACTGAAGTTTCCTAAGTAACTGAGAATATACATGGGGGCTCTTGATATTTTTGATATTCTTTCTCTTCTCTGCCATGCTTAATTTCTTCCCCATCACTTTGTTTCTCCCCCTTAAGCATTCTGGGGGTCCTACTGCTCCTTTTTACAGTCACAGAATGGTATAGCTTCCTTTGGATGAAATTTTCCGTTGCTTTCGTGGAAAGCTATTAAGCTAGGGGGGATGGTGGGGTCGGGGAAGGTGGTTTTAAGAGGATCATTTTTAAAAGTTCGCTCAGTCCGTTGTGCATAGGCCAGGTTGGAGGGGGAGCAGAATCGAATGTGAGTTAACCCGTTACAATGCTGTGAAGCAATCCTGCTGAGGAATGACGGAGGAAGGTGGAAGTAAGAGGCCATACTTGAGAAATGGGCAGCTTAGTGTAAAATGAGAGCTGTGAAAGGGGAGTGTAGGGGAGGGGAGGGTCAGGGTAACCCCTGGGTTCCGAGCTTGCACAACAGCGTGGACAGTGGTGCCATTCGCCGCAGTAAGGTGCTGATGGAAGAGGAAATTGGTGTTCGATTCATGAGGCTGAACTGGGTGACCTTGGGCTTCATTTCAAAATCAATGGTATCCTGTCTAGCACTGTATGTCTTTAGTTAGAGCTGGTGAGTGGGCTTCTTGGGGCCCATTGTTCCTTAAAGCCAACAGCAGTTTCTGGTGAGCGGGTCCATCCTTATCTTTCGTGAGACCCTCAGGGAGAACCGTGACTCAAATGCTAAGAACCACTAAGTAGGTTTCATTACAGTGACCATTTAGTGAATGCTTGCCATGGACTCATGAAGCACAAGAACCATGTCAGTGAATGGAAATCTCCTGCTCAGCTTTGTAACAGGGAGTTTGAACTGCTCCTAAGGCCCCCTGACCTTTTTTTTGACCTCTTCTCTAACCATCTAAGACCAGCGTGATCTCCATTCCTTTAGCAATTACTATGCATGTGGTGTTTATTGCTTTATATATTTGAGTATGCTGCTTGGCCTTCTGGGGGGAAAAACAGCCATCATTAGCTTAGCCTTACACTCTTAACTTGCATAATTATCCCTGTGAAATGAGTGTTGACATTCCTATTTTACAGATAAGGAAGCTGAGACTTTGAAAATAAAGGAAATGGAATTAAATTGCATTAAGCAAGTGGCAGGACTCGGATTTGAATCCAGTCTGGTTGACTGTTGAGTCGCACTGCTTTCTGCTGTATCAACACGTCCCGTTGGTTAACGAAAGTGATGCTTGGTCTTCGTATCTTACCTGGTGCTTTGTAGTCCAAGCATTACTGATGGAGTGAATAACCATACTGGGGTCGGATCAAGTCTTTTACATAATACCCAGAATAAAAGATTACTACCACCTTTAAATTTGCTTCCTGTATCTTGTAAACAAAATGCCCATTTTTATCCCCTCTAGCCAGATTTTCTTCAGTTTATACACCCTATCTTGCTTTGGAAGTAGCAAAATTATTCAGATTCAGAGTTGAGATTTATTTCTGCGTGGCCATCCTTCCATGCCAGTTTCTAGCCAGTTTTTATTGTACATGGTGCTGCTGATTTTTTTTTTTTTGAAGTTGTGATTGAATTAAAAAACCCTTGTTAGGAAGTAGAATTTCTAAAGCAGTCATTTATGTTCAGCCTGTGTAACTAATGGACAATTATCTTTCAGTTTCCTCTGGAATCTTGCTTTAATGACTTTCAGAGTAGTGTTTATATATGCCTTCACTTGCCTGGTTGGTTTTATAAGGAAACCCAGACAGCTTGGGATCATCCCGTCAGTGGCAGCCTCCATTTCTTTTAGCCCTGAGAGGTAGACTCAAGGCACGCCCCCCACTTCCAGTATTAGAGGCTGGCTTTCTCTGAGCTCCTGGGCAGGGGACTACTTCTTTCTCATGGAAGAAAGGAAGGTGTCAGAGTGGTGGTGAGTGTACCATAGTCCTTCTGATTATTGACAAACATCTTACCATGAAATTTTTTTCATGAATTTGTGGACAGGAAAAATGAACATAGGGATAGCCTCAAATGTAGGAAGAAAGCTCTCAATTCCAAAGGGATTTGGAAATGAGCAAAAATTAGGAACTCTGGAGAAATTCATAGCCCTGATAAGTGCAATTAGGTATATTAACATTATGATTGAGGCGGTGGCCAAGTATGGTGCCTGGCATAAAACAGATGGTTATTTAATTTTGTTGAATAAATGCAGAAGTAGATAGGTGGATGAATGCCATTGGAATATAAACTCTGTGACGTCAGCTCCGTCAGTCCCTGTCCTTCTAGCATCATCTAGAAGGTAGTGACAGAATTGAGTTGATAATTAAAATTCCAGTAAAAGATGTTGGACTGGTTTTAGTATTAACTACAGGCCCTAAGAGATAACAACAAAGTATATTGGAAAAGCCAAGTTTATTAGGAATAGTATGTGTCCTACAACACCAGAAATCACTTTTACTTGGAAATATTAAGGACATTTTGAAATTTTAAATATAAATTATATTAAGCCTATTGTTCTTTTAATATTTAACTTTGTATTGTAGTTAGAAACACATAGCATTAACAATTTTTAAATATATAATTCAGTAGCGTTAACTCTATGCATATGGCTGTACAAGGGGCTGTGGGTTTTTCTTTTACCCCAGTTTTTAAATCCTAGATAATAGAATGTAATACAGTTGTGGGTGTGGCATTTTAGTGATTCATTGCTTATATGTGGGGCCATGTGGTTCTTAAACTTTAAGGTCTCAGGATCCCTTGATACTAAAAAAAAGGATTCCAAAGACCTTTTGTTTATATGGATCTTGGCCTACCACTGTTTATCATGTTGGAAATTAAAAACATCAAAGATAAACAAACCCACTACGTGTTAATACCAGTCACATAATTCTATGAAAAACGATTACATTTTCTGAAACAAAAGTATTTCATGTATTGGAAATTTCTGTAATGTCTGACTTAATGAAATGCCATTGGACTCCTGTTCTCTTTTAGTCTGTTGCAATATGGTGGTGATGGTTTGGCCAAATTTTAGGTCTAATATACGTAATTGGAAAAAGTATTTTAACATCCTCTTCAAATAGTTGGAGACATTTTTTAATGATAGTTGGCAAGGGAGTTTCTTAAAGGTTACTAGAAAAGATGAGACCATATCTGTGTCCATTGGTCTGTCTCAAATAATTGCTCTTGTAAAGTCTTGTGTGACCTTATTCTTTGGTTGTTGGAAAAATACTTTTTTAAAAAATTTTCTTTAGTCCTGCAGGTCTTCTAAGCATTCATACATTTCATTATGAAACATCAAAAAAATTAAGATTGTCAGTCTCATCAACACCTTTATCAGGAAACTGTCAAGCTCATGGAAGATAAGTTGTCTAAAAATTTTTTTTTCTTGAAAGCTTGACTTATATCATTGCCAATAGTCAGTTATTTCCCATGAAGTGATAGGTTCACTTCATTTTCAAGGAAGTCTCTGCCAAATACCCAAGTCTTGAATAAGCATAGTTTGGTAGCTGTTCTTTCAAGTAAAGATGGTGTCCCATGTTAAGTGGGAACATGGCAATTGTCACACTGAGTACAGCCATAGTACTTTATAGGTGAAATTAGAATATCAACATAGAATTTTTTAAAGCTCTGAGACCTTCTTAAACATGAAACTGGCATTTAAAAAATCCTGGGATTTCCTGTTGGGATGAACATAGTGCCTGTTAGCACAATATGGTGCTGCCCCCTTGATTCACGCTGAGGCCCCAGTGGTCTTCCCACTCTTCTACACCATCAGGGCAGACTTCAACGCCGTGAAGAAGGCAAGTGACTTAGTAGCATCAGAATAATTTTGATGCTGCTTGACCTGTGAAGATCGTGGATCATACTTTGAACCACACTTCGAAGAGTCTGGGAAGACCACATACAAGTTCATACGTAATTGAAGTTGTCGTACCAGTTGTCCAAAACCGTACATAACCCCCCATTTATATTTATCTTGCAGAAAGGCATTCAAGGCATTCAACATCACTGTCCTATTTTGTTTCCATTTACGTGAAAATTCGTTTGCATACCTTGAACCTCAAACAGGCAGTTGTCCCATGATCCGGGGGCAGGTTGGACCACTGAGGGGGTAGGCGGCCTGAAGTTAGGGTAATCCAACAAATGAATCATCCACATGTGGATAATGGAGTTGTAAAATTACTCTGCGCTTTAGTCAGCAGCTTAGTTGAAAGGCAACGAAACTGTTCAGTTAAAAATTACAGGTCTCCAAAATAGGTTTTTAATGTAGCATTTAGCTGAGAGTGTATCTAGGGTTGGGTGGAGCATTTTCATAAATTTTCTCCTTGGTAATGTGACTTTCGGAGCTTCAGTGATTTCCTCATGGAGTTGTTCCGATGGTACCAGGCCCCGAACAAAGTGAAAAGCTGAGGTTGCCTCCCTTACGCAGCGCCCGGCGGCTGGACAGGGGTTGACCCTCTTTCTCTGCATGATTTGAGAGTCCCCTGTACCTTCCAGCGGATCGTCCTCTACTAAGTTACAGCCTGCCTCTCGCCTCTCTAGCAGGTTGTGAGCAAGTATCTTATTTTTGCCTTCCGTTCAAAGTTTGACCATACGGTTTTTCTCTGGAGACTTGTGTTTTTTGAGAAACGGAAAGTCCCGCAGTGGCGGGGTTTCTGCGCTCCCGTGAGCCCGAGC
>LNAC01000328.1:1059810-1126197 GCA_002007465.1 Ailurus styani | reverse complement strand
GAGAGCCCGATATGGAGCTCGATCCCAGGACCCTGAGATCATGACCTGAGCCGAAAGCAGAGGCTTTAACCCACTGAGCCACCCAGGCGCCCTCTGATCCAGATTCTAAGTGGTTCCTTGGAAGTACAAATGGACAGCAGAGTAATTGCAGATGGGTTCCTTGCCTAAGACCTTTCCGTTGAACTTGGAAGCAGAGAAAAGGGTAACCAATTATATAGAGTGTGGGAGTACTAATTAGAAATAATATGACAATTACCTAATTATTTTTTGCTTTCATTTAATATTTTATCATTTTATAGTCTCAAGCATCTCAAAAAGAGATTTGCTAAAGTGTATTTGTGTAGAGTCCATCTTTAGGTGGAATTCTTCTATTTTGAGGACTAAACTATTCCCACGAAGGCAGAGGAGCCCTTCACTGTAATGGGATGGTGCATATCATCCTTGGGTACCAGTCGAACCTAATGGATACTTTGTTAGTGGCTGCAGAATGTCTAAGTTATTTAAGAGACCAGATTCATTCACATTTGGGCCTTGCAATACCCCAAATATTTTTTTGCACATAGTAATGAATGGATGGTGAACTGTCAGTCCGATTCCTCCCTGAAAGATTCGAGCCTAAAGCCAACCTAATGTTGAGAAACACAAGCAACTATTTTGCTCCTTACAGTGTAAGAGGAAGCTTAGTGATTTGTGGAGACTACAGTGTTTTCCTTAATTCATTCATCAGCGTACAAAACCTGTACCGGCACCTTTTTACTGGTTTCAATTTTTTTTTTCTTGTGCTGAGTGATGGGACAGTTGCTCTGTTCAAATCAAGATCTTATGGCTGATTCATTTAGTGAATATATTTCACATGGCTCTACTCCCCCAAAGAAGTCTCATATTTTCATATTAATCCTGATCTTCTTGATTTCCATAGTTGCATATATTGTGAGGAACTGGACATAAATTGAACCATTTTGGTTCATAAATAGTACCATTTAGGGTACTAGGATAAGAGTGTCCTGAAGTTCTGTTAAGGATGTGTTTCACCTCTGAACAATGAAATGAGCCTAAAATTCACTACGAGTCAATTATGATTTTCAACACATGCATTTTCCTGACGCTTTATGGGTTGGTTGCCCTTCTGTCTTAGCTGAGCTCACCTTAAAACTGCAGTTGTCTGGAAATCTAGTATAAAATGTCTTTACAAACGCCCCCTTCCCAAAACGCATCTAGAAAGAGCCAAGCAAATTTAGAGGTTCCGAAGCTCGAGAATGGTCCTCAAGAAGGAACTTCTCAGGAAATTCCTGAGTGGCACCAACTTTGATGACTCGCAGCTCTGGATGTTCCTCACTTCGATTCTTTGAAAAATCTGTGCTCATCAGAAATGATAAATTTGTTAATTTTAAAAATTTGCAGGTCCTAAAACCGTTATCATGGTTTTTTAGCATATTCAGAACTGGATTTGATTTGCAGAAAACTGGTTTCTCCGCTTCCTTAGGAATCTGTCACACCATGTAATGACCTAACCCTCTCAGGAGCTATAAAGTTGACAGGATTAAGTCCTCATCTCATTTATAGAAGAATCCTAGCCTGGCGGTGTGGGTCTGAAATTCTAGAGGGCTTTAACAACTTGAGTTCATTGTCCTCTGAAAAGACGACTTGGTGGTTTTATTTAGTAGAATACCTATCACACGTGCATGTGAATTATGCAAGAGGTTGAAGAATGTTGACGGACAACTCGATTGTGTCCCAAATGACTACTAATTCATTCTAGGCCAGCACCAAAAATATTTCAGATTTTTTAAGGATTCTCTCAAGAGTTGGGAACAGAAAAGGATTATAGCAATATTTATAGTAGGCATAAACTTGCACATAAACTCGAAGTACTTTAAGCAAGCTTGTTGCAATTATTTTAGAGAACCAGAATAAGGAATTATTTGTTGTAGCCACCATTTAACTCCTGCTAAACCATGCTTGTTGTTTCAATGTCTCTTGTTTAGCTCTGGTTTTCACTCCTTAAATCTAATGTTCCCTAGACTGGGATTATAGCACTGATGACCAGGGTGTCCTTGAAGACAAAGACATTGTATGTGGAGCGCATGTATGGAGAACTGGGGATCCTTCATGTCAGCAACTGGGACAGTGTCTTCTATGCTGTTCCAGAATAACTTTTTTACTCGACGTTGCTGGGCTTAGTTCCCAAGACCCTAAATGGATTTTACTTTTTTTTGTAATACTTGAAGTTGGAGGGAAAAGCTTCCACAGCTGAGAAGCTCAGCAAACCAGGAGAACCTTTCACACTTGAGAGGTATTAGGAGTTGTGATTCAAATGGTTACCCTCCTAATTGGCACTGCCTTTCGGTCTTTGGGGGTCGGGTGGGGAGAGACTCCATAGGAGTCTTAGTTGCTAGCCAGAAAAATGCCCACTGTTTCCTTGTGGACCCTGACACCCTATTCTCTGCCACGTGGCTAGCAGGCATGACCTTGGTCATGGGTCCTTTTCCTCAGCTCTGCAGAACTGAGAAGTTGGGAGATGGGGGCATGGATTGGAAGAGGGACCACAGCCCCAAGGTGGAGGAGGAGCTTGTGAACATTGCTTGTGGCAGCAGGAGGCATGGGGGATAACGTGGAAGGACCAGCTCTTTGACACATAGGTGGTTCAGAAGCCCCAGACAGGTCAGACTTAAGGGACAAATGGGGTTTGCTTACAGTATCGTTCCTATACACCGCTTTAGGAAATCTCAAAGGCATGCTTATGATCTGAACTGGATAATGAAATTCCTTGGCTCTTCTGTATGTGGTTGAATTCCATGGCTCAGAAATCATAGAGCTGGAGGGTGGTCCATTCAAGAGTGGTACTTGAAAGTCTCCGTGAAGGGCAAAGGGAGGTTTAGAGAGTGAGTTTGGTTTTTTTTTCTTTGTAGAAGAGTGTTCTCCTGGTTTTTTATTTTAATTGAAGGAATTTAAGTTGTTTTTTGTTTCACTTTTGTTTTGGGTAGGTGACTAAGAAGGCAAGGAGGACAGAGTTAGGTTCCAACAAGCTCTCAATGATCTGTGATGATTTCTTGGAGGTGATTTGCATGACTTGAGGTTTTGAAGGCTGCTTAGCTGGGCCTGGGGCATGTTCCTGGAGGGCACTGGTCTGAGTGTAAACTTGTCGTTGTGTATGTTGGTAACTATATCTTGGAGCCCAAATATCAACAAGCCATTCAGCTGAGAGCATCCTTTTTTGGATCTTGAGACGTCAGAGGCCAAAACAGGTCATCTCTTCATCCTTTTGTCGTTCTTTCTAGAGATAAGCACATCAATTTTTTTTTTTAAGCTAAGAGGATGGACTCTACCCAGTCTGGTTTGCTCTGCGTTTCAAACAGTTCACTTACTGAAGGTGGTCACTGCTTTTGTAGTGTTTACAGGTGTGTAGATGTTAGCTTTGAGAAAGCGAGTCAGTCAGATCCACCCCTCTCTCCATCGTCATCCTGGTAACAATGGTCGCCAGTATCTGCCGAGTGTGTGCTCTGCGTCGGGCAGTGCTCCATGCTCTTCTTGATTCACCAGTCCAGTGGCCTCTGGCTCCCAGGAGAGGTGTGAGTCTGTTTTCCCCACAGCCTTGCTTCAGAGGCTTCATATTCTTAGGCTTTACCTCCTCGTCTGTCAGCCACTTGCATGTTCTAGAAGGAGTCGAGAGCTTTGCCTTCTGTGGCTGCTTCCCGCATGGAATGCCACCCCTCCCCCACATTCAGCTGGCGAGCGCCTCTTGGCTCTTCAGACTGGGCGTTTTCTCCTGTCCTTTGCCCCTTTGTCCTGAACTTTCCAGTGTTTCTGCTATACATATCTGTTATAACTGCCCAGTGTTTGCTTGACGCCTTCACTCAGTCCTCTGCCTCTTAGGGCAGAGACCAAATCTTACCTCCTGTGTCTCATAGGCTTGGTACACAGGATACAATATAGGTAAGGGCAGATTGTTACTTGAGGGGGAAATGTATTCTTCTATCCCCATCAACTAGTGTGGTGCCTTGCGGGTTTTGTGGGTTCTTCAGACATGTTTTATGATAACATCCTGGGGATCTTAGATTCTAGTGATCCAGTACATTGGAGACCATCTAAACATGCCCAACCATTCCATCAACTGCGTCCTTTCACTCATGCAAAAACGTATTTTGTTTCTGCAGGTATGTTCATTGTGAATAAAAGACCTTGCAAAACCTAGCTCTAGCTAGCCCGGGACATGCAGAAAAACCCTGCATGACGACCTTGGTGTGTTTTGTTTTGCTCAACCTTTGTATTTCACGCCAGGCAATCTCTTCCCATTGCAGTGGCATGGAATGAATCTTAGAAGAAGCAGTGACTGAGTAATAATAGTACAAAACCATAACAAAGGAAGCAATGGCTTGCCCCTTCTGGAATTGTTTTTCACGCTTGGTAAATAACCACACAACCAGCTTTCTGGATGCAAAGCGATCTCCTTACGTTCCATCAGTAATAAGTCATGACTTAATGAGGCATGTTATCTATTTAGTGAATGCATAGTGTTAAAAGTAAATTCATTAAGCACTACTTTTCCAATAAAGCCTATTTAATTTCTCAAAGTGTTTGTGCTCTGCACTGTGCTGGCCACAGGGAGAGTGACTGAACTGGACAAGCGAAGGATGGGCTTTTAATTTCATGCGAGTAACAGACAAGGGAACAACCTATAATCAAGAAGGGAAACCATGATAAATGTTGCCAGAGAGGTCAAACCAAAGTGGTTTGGAGCCACAGAACAGGAACTGAGGAGGTAACATTTGAATTTGGTCTTAAAGAATGGACACATTTCATACAAGTAGCCCTGTAAGGAGAGGGGAATTGCAGGAGAGCGGGAACGCCATGAGCAAAGAGCAGAGGCACAGAGGTTGGAAGATCAAGTATAGTGAAGGAAGTCTTGTAGTTGAAGTGTAGGGAATGGGGGCGGGGAGAAAGGGTTTCATGCCCTCCCCTGAACATGACTTGATGAGGGATGGTTTTTCCCTGTTTCCACTGCTCCATGGTCGCTCCTTGCTCATGTGCACACATTAGTGTATTCACACAATGATTTTTTCTCTCATTTCCACTTTCTATCCCATCATGTCTTCTGAGAACCTTCTAATTTTAGACCAATCGATGTGCTTTTTCTTTTGTATGGGTGGCTCAGTGGACCCTTTACAAAAGTAATTTCCCACTTGCAGATTATTTCAGAACCAAAGAATATAAGATCTCCTCACATCACACGTTTGAAAAGTGGCAGTTTTCATCCTATGCATTCATGACACCTAAGAAGTCCATCTGTAAGCCTCTTTTAGAAGGAACGAATATATCCCAAACATTAGGAGAAAAGGAAAGGGGTCTCCTTTTAGTAGCAGTGTTCATCTTCACATCTTGATGTTCCTACAGTGTGTGCTTGACTTTGTAACAGTTGCAGCTTTTCGGAGGAGAGGACCAACTGGAATTAGGGCAGACTTATGGGGAAAGTCCTCCAATTCAGCATCCTGTTGGAGCTGTGGTATGTATTGAGCAAGGCAGTGGGATAACTAGGGTTGGTATAAAATGCTTCGTGTAAGAGCACGAGGAAGGATGGAGAAAGGTTTACCAGTTTTGCTGGCTACTTAAAGCCTGATGCAGGAGGAGGATTAAAGGAGAGGGTGTGAGATGACCCAAGCCCTGGACAAAGCACTTGATGATCTCCTGTTACCCCATTTCACCAGAGGAAATGTGTATCATAGATACATTTGACCAGAAAGTTCATGTTCTTCACTAACCTATTCTCTGATTTTACTCTGCCCTCATCTTGTGGCTACTGTTTTACTTACCTCCCCAGATGAACTCTTCATATACCTCATGGTACCTAGAATAAGTCTTGTGTCATCTTAAATGTTCAATAAATAGTTCTTGAAGAGGATTCTCCTTGACAGAAAATTGATTTTATTCACTGTATATCTACTGAGAAAGCAGACTTATGAATGTTTAATACCCCTTGATTATCATACACTTACTTAAGCAGAAGTATAAAACCCATGCCAAAACCAAACATAAATGATTTATTCACCATTTAACATTCTCCGAGCCATGGTTTTTTCTTCATTATGAATTGAGTGTTGACAGTAATACAGTATTTCTGTTCTTTTTGTTTATATACAGAAAGCATCTGAAATACGTGCCCGTCCTCTTTTCTGAATAATCAAATACGGAGAGACCTTTACGTTAATTATGGGTCCGTAGCATGGCCGGGGGTTACTCCTGTACTTTCCAAGTTTGATAATTAAGATCGTGCTAGCTGTAACGCTGCCCTGAAGCCCACCCAAAGATTGCCATAATCTCCCCAGTTATAAAACGATTTGTATGTATGTATTTCCAGCATTAAAAGATACCCATCTCAGACCCGACGTTTTAGAGATCCACAAGGTTATCTTTTTAGGTATTTTTATTCATGATGCAACTATAGTACTTTCAAGGAAAAAAAAACCTTCTGAAGCCAAAAGTTTTCTAAGGTCTTCAATAAATAAGACCTTGATTGCTGTCGGTGGAAAAGGATCTTGAAAACAAAACTGTTTCCCAGGGATGTTCACAGCTCCGCTTTTTATACGGGTGCACACCTGCCTACCTTATTAAAAATAAATTGCCTTTGTGTTGTTTCAGGGCCTGGCACTGGGGTTGGCAGCGGGATGGGGCTGTTCTCTTCTATGGGGCGACGGCAGATAGAGGGTTTCGGGGAGAACTTCATTGACCCATTAACTGAGCATACGAATTCGGTGTAGGGAGCTTGTCAAGGTCTAATAAGAGCTGAGTTTGAAGGCCTGAGCTAGCAGGAACTGGGGGGGAAAGGAGAGGTTGTTAAAGGAGTGGCGGACAAGCTATACTTCGGGAGAGGTGAGCTTGGGGAGCCTGTCCTCTCTGGCCCATTTTCTTGAAGAGGGCGGATGGGGACTCCCTCAGCCGGTAAACTTGCCTGCATTTCTCCTAGCCTGAAGAAATGACCCTTGGCTCCATAGCCCGCTGATCAAAACAAAAAAGATAGGCATGATCCAGAAGTCAGGCTTAAAAAACATTTCATGGTGAGCAGAATTTTTAATTAAACCATTGTCTAAATTATTCAATGCTCTGAGAAGCACGTTGGGGACCTTTCCTTCCATGTTGTCCTTTATAGAACAATAATTGTCATGTTCGTGATCTCTTCCGCTTGCCCTCTTCCCTGCCCCTGCCTGTGTGCGGATAATTTTGTCAGGGCAAGACTAAAATCTCTTAAACGTTGCTTTCGGGTTGCCAGAAGTAAAGCATGTATAACTGGCCTCAAGTTGCAGACAATTTGAAAGTTTTAAACAGTATCTTGTTGAATTAAAATGGATATGCGCGCGTCCGTTGGCACCCACCCCCAATTTCTCTAAGGGAAACCAGATGGGTCTCGGAGGTCTTTGGGGAAGTTGATGTTGGGAAGTTAAAACCTCTTGAGTTTCGCAGGAGCACCTGGGCCACTGGCCAAGAATTCCCCAGCTCGGAACCTGAGCTAAGAAAAAGCCCTTGGTCACAGTGGTGGATAAAAGACTCGATGAAAGCGTGTGGAGGACAGGTGAAAAATTAAGGTCTGGAAGCCAGAGGCTGACAGGTGACAAATAGAGGTGACAGACGTATCCAGTAAAAGCGATGGCCATACCTAAAACAATAGTTAAAAATTTTAAATTCCAAAGTTTTAGAAATCTGGGGCTTTACTCTTGACCTATTGTAAATTCTTTGCTCAGACCTTTCAGAATTTATTAAGCTTGTTGTGATTCTAAATCCTAGTTTTGATTGTAAATGGGATAGGATGGCTTCATAAGGTTTTTTTTTTTCCTCCTGGTTAAAGACCTAATTGGCTTAAAAGCAGTCCTCTTGTGGTCGGAACACCTAGTTGGGGATCTCCTAAAACCAGGTTTGAATCTGAGCTATGCCCCAAGTTCTCCACGTTCACCTTTGTCTTGGGGAACAATGGGGACACTACCGATTTGCAACACAGAAACAGTTTGTACTCACAAACACGCAGGGATCATTTGAAATGCTTTGTGGAAAGTTCTTGCTCAGAACAGGTGCTGAGTTTACTGTATATTAACCTTACACATGCACTTGAGAGGTATCACACGTGACAAATTTCCTGTGTCTCTGAAACACCCTACAGGTGCCGTTCTCCTTCCCAGGGAGTCACTGACATATGGAGATACTCGGCAAACTGTCCGGATTGGTCAGCATCGTGAACTCAGTGCTCCGTGATATCTTAGCTACCCACTTGATGGCATTTCTGTCAAAATACACGTTTAAAAAAATGAGGTTCATATAATTTAGGTGTTTCTTCTATGGAATTCTGTGCATTTGGTTTAAATGCTGTAGCTGATTGGGCATTTTGAAAATCTAGGCTCAGTTATCGTCCATTCTGATGACTTGTGACAAATCCCTTGGCATATTTATTTCCTGTTTTTCATTCTTAGTATATGGAGAATATACTATTCCCTGCTTTATAGAAGGGAACGTGTTTAAGACCCATGTGAACACGATTTTCAAAAATACTAAGTTCCATACAAGTAGAAAATATTCATATCGAGCCTCGTGGTTTAGTTGGTTTTGGAGTGAAGGGAGCAGGTACAAGTCTGGGTCTTGCTCTCTGGCCTGGCCCAGATCATCTGATCCAGAGAAAGTCCTCATCTCTCGGCTTTAGTTTCCTAATCTAAAAATGAATTGAGGGACTTTGGCTAGCTGGCTCCCTGCTCTTGTCAAAGATTCCAGTCTAGTGTACCCCATTGATCCCTGACTGGCACCTTTGTCCTCCGAGCCTGTGGAAGGTGGGTGATGGGCTGAGGTCAGAGCTGTGCACTACCTGTAATTCAGATCATACTCTCGCTCAGCTTCTGTTGACTAGAGATCAGCCCAAAGGAAGGCCAAGGTAAACGTGGTAAGTGCTGGGGTTCATCACACTCTTGCTAGAGCCTCTCCTCTGTTCTGCCTCTTAATGCGCATCACGGATGATAGGCATCTAATGAGGTCTGAGATTGGTACTCACATGGGAGGATCTTGGGAAGGTTGTTCTAAGGTCCCAAGGTTCCCACCTAAAGCAGCAAAAGAGGTGTTGGTCAGGAGGAAACACCCATGAGTAGAACTGAAACTTTTGCTTTTTTTTTTTTCTTTCCCCTCCCCATCATTAAAGGTAGTTCCCTGAGGCTGATTTCAGCGAGATGTTGGAGATTCAAGCAATTGAGGCTGGATAAATGATAAATGTCCTCTCTTGAATCTGCATGTACTGCCCACAAACCAGAGGGTGGATTTTCTGGTGAAAAGTAGCTCTTTGGGCACAAGACGATGTCTTGGACGTCCCTACCCAAGACCTGGCACATAGTAGACATTTAGAACTTTGTTGTTAAATTCAGCTGAGAACTTTAAAGTCCTTAGTCTCTGAACAAATGCTGGTGAGGAAGAAGCTACATGCAGAGGCTAAAGCTGGAAGGATGTGAAATGTGGCTCGGGGCCGTGTGTGTGAGACATCAGTAATTATCAATGAAGAGAGCACCCACTGCCTCTTACTGTGTGTGACTCTCCTGGGGGCCTCATTTAAAAATGCATCTCCAGCATCTGAAATTCTGACTGTCTGGTTGAGACCCAGGGATCTGCACTAACCCAGGGTCTGTGGACCAGATGTGGAGGAAGCTGGGTTTTAAGTCCAACATCTAGATGCATATGCACGTACAGCTCCTTGGCAATTGCAAAATTAGACCTCGAACTGAAACCACCTAAGAGAGATGTGTGCGTGTGTATTGCTTATCTAAATGCTCAGTCTGCTTATTAAAAGACCATTTCGCAGCCAAACTCATGGATGTTTGGGTGGTGCTGATCAATCACTAATTCTTTCAAATGTTAGCAGTGACATAGTTTCCCACGAGGTGATATTCTGTTGCATAGAACTTAAACTTTTAGCTGAATCTTTGTGACTTTTCCGTTGTTAGATGTGTTCTTACCATACCCTGAAATCTTTTTTTTTTCCCAAGCCAGGGCCCACGTAAGTACAGTGACCCTTGAACAAGGCAGGAATTGGGATGCTGACCCCTGCATAGTTGAAAAATCCAAGTATCACTTTTGACTCCTCAGAAACTTAATAGCCTATTGACTGGATGCCTTACTGATACGTCATTTGACACGTACGTTAATTCGTATGTTATGGGTATCGTATACTGTATTCTTACAATAAAGTAATAGCAAAGAAAGTGATAATTAAAAAACTTAAGGGAAGATACATCTACAGTACTATATTAAGAAACCCAAATCACATATACGTGGACCCACACAGTTCAGACCCATGTCGTTCAAGGGTCAGCTGTCTATGCTGTTTTCTCTATAGAGTTTCCCTCAGAAATGGGTGGGTGAGCCACGATGCAGTCCTCCCTGTCCCCTGTCACAGGGAAAAATTGGCAATAACCTAGGATGGCTCCTAATGTCTCTCTGAAAGTGTCCAGTTGGCCGTTGGTATTGCTTTTGTCTTTGAGGGAGTAATGGAACAGCCATCCTGGGGCGGCCAAACCAACGAGCTGCCGTGGGTGCCACGGACGTCCTTCCTCCTGCGGTCATGGTCCGTTTCCGTGCTGTGACGGGTCAGGTTATCTCGTGGTTTGTAAGCCGGCCAGTCCTCCAGACTTGGACGTAGATCAGATGCTGAAAGCCTGAGGACCCCCGCCCTTGAGCATCCCTCGGAGTTCACCGGGAGACCAGTGCATCATGGGTTAGCGGCGTCACTTCCGGGGCTGGGGGCCAGCCCTGCCTCGCCTCTCTCCTCCTGCGCTGGCTGCTTGTCCTTGAGCTTGCTGGGGGCGGTGCTCCCCTCGCTGGTGCTGCGGGTCTGTCCCCGCTGGAGGAGGGGGCTCTGTGCTGCCTGGGGGGGTGGGGGGCCCGAGTCCCCGCTCGCGGTGCTTCCTCCTGAGCCTTCCCAGCCAGCTCGCCCCACCTGATCCAGCTCCCTCACCCCACGGTCCGCCCGCCGCCTGCTGCTCTGTGTGCGGCATCGGCGTCCTCCGTGGAGTTGTGCCGAGGTCTTTGTCCTCGGAGACCAAAGGCCTGCTGCTCCTCCTGGATTTGTTGCTCTCGAGGTCGTGCGGCTGTCGCCTCTCACCTCTGCTCTTCACAGGGCCCTTGCTCGTTACCGTGGCGCCGGTCCAGCCCAGAGGAGCCGCCGCCACTGTCTGGTTTCCTCCGCTGTCCTCCGGTCCCCCTTGCACCTCTGCCCCCTGACTTAAGCAAACAAGTCTAGGTTGACCACGTCAAAGGGGCCGGATTCCAGGGCCCGTGGCGATTCCTGGTCTGTGGTCCTGGTCTTCAGGGAAGTGATTACGTTTGCAATGAGGTTACAGTTGTCGTTTTGCTGGGTGGGTGCCACGTGCTGGCACTCGCCAGGTAGGTTCTTGCTGTGTTGTCTTCACGGATGCGGCCTCAAGGCGAGGATAGCTTCGTGGCGGCGTTGGCTGTTGAACGGAGAAATCCATCTTAGCAGCGCGCTCTGCGGAGGACTGAGCAGAAGTCCTGGGAGGACTGGGGCAGGGAGAAGAACGGGAGTAGCGTGTGGTCATTCCTAGTCCTGGCTGAAAGCCCTTCCGAAAAAGGAAGTGCCCAGATCTGGTTCATGAATATTTACTGCCCGTTCACCTGGAAACACCTGAATCTCTGCAGCCTTGAAGGGCGCTGGCTCTTTACAACAGGCGGTCCTTCCATTTGACTTGCTAGCTGAAAATAGGTGATAATTCAGGGGCTGTGCGGTGATGGATGGCTTGTGCTTCTCTGGTCTGCTGCCTTAGAAATGGACCTAGTGGTGCTTCCAGCCGGGCTCCTTGCTTGTCTGCGTTTTGCCCTCTTAGCTGATGACTTCTTGGTGAAGCCCGTTTCCATCTCTGGGAAAGCATCCCATGTATCCTGCATTCCAAATGTTCGGCGTAAGCCACGCTTTTAACAGGTTGTGCTGTTAAAGCCTTCGGGGCCGTTCCTGCATGGGCATGTCTCTTTCCTCCTGTTCCCTCGGGGCTGCTTTTATTCTCCAGGTCATCTGCCAGGGAAATGCTGAGTAGGAAGGAAAGAGCTGCGGAGGCTCGGAGCAGCTCTGGGGAGTCTCCCGGCTCCCGGCTTCAGACTCGCCCGGCCCGTCGGAACTGTGCAGACCGGGCAGGTTGCTTAACCCTCAGCTGTGAAGGTGGGGGGATAGGGTCCCTGCCTCGCTGACATGTTGAGCTACGAGTATCCACTGAGGTCACAGATACTGAGGGGCTAGGGCGCTTGTAGGACATGACATATGATCTCTGCAGAGATGCTCTCGTTTGTTCCGAGCGTATGTCTTGAATTCTGTACGTTGGGCGCGGGGCTGTGTACACCTGCTGACCTCCAGGTAACACCCCAGGACTGGCAGCCTCAGCTTGATGTAAGTGTCGGTCCATGGGCCCCACTGGAACCCACTGAATCGGAATGTCTGGGGCCCAGGAATCTGTCGTAGCAAGCCCTCTTGCTGGTACCGAGATGTACAAGTTTGACGAGAAGCCTGAGTGTGGTAGGAAGGATGCAGTGACAAATACGCTGAACACTATGGATGAGGATGGCCTAGGCTGCAGGAGGCAGTAGTAGAGGGGATAGGTGGGTCTGCTGGCTGAGGAGCTCTGGTGTAAGATGCAGGTCTGAGGAGCTATTCTGGAGTGGCGGGAGAGAGTAGGTAGGAAGTCCACCTATAACCCTTATCTTGGCTGTGGCATCCAAGTAGCATCTCTGTGCGTGGGGAGAGCAGCCTGGCCTTGTGAGGACGTGCTGGGAAAGGAAGTTAGGGCTCCCCTCTACTGGTTTCGCTTGGCACAGGGAGGCAAAGAAGCCTTGCCTGACTGGGACAGGAAAGATGCTGGAGGTATACCAAGCCAGTCTAGAGCTTGAGTTCAATCTCCAGTAAAGGGTTATGCTCCCCACCAACCCCCCCGCCCCCCCAAGACTGATTTTTTTAAGAGCAGTTTTAGGTTCACAAAAATTGAGAAAGGTGGCAATTTCCCAGTTACCCCCTTGCCCCTGCAAACACACAGCCCTCTTCGACCAGCATCCCCTACCGGGGTCGTGCATTTGTTACAACTGACGAGCCCACACTGACCCAATCTAGTCACCCAAGGTCTGCAGTTAACATTACAGTTCACGCTTGATGGTGTCCGTTCTGTGGGTTCAGACAAATGTAACGACACGGGTCCATCATTATAGTATTTAGAATACTTTCACTGCCCTAAAAATTCTCGGCCTGTTCGTCTCCCCCTACTGGAAATGACTGACCTTTCATGGTCTCTAGAGTGTCTTTCCCCCCCCAAATGTCATGTAATTGGAATCTTACCGAATGTGGCCTCCATGGTTTGGCTTCTTTCACTTAGTACCATGTGTGTAATTCTCCTCCACATCTTCCTATGGCTGGGTAGCTCGACATGGGTGAAGGGGAGTGGGAGATACAGGCTTTCCGTTACGGAATAAGCCGTGTGAATCGAAGATACAACATAGGCAATGTGTTCAGTGGTATTGTAATGTTATCATAGCTACATCTGTGGTTGAGCATAACGTGTAGAGCTCTTGAACCACTGTGTTGCATGCCGGAAACTAATTGTGTGTCAACTAGACTCAAAGTTTTTAAATTAACTTAAATCTCCACAAAAAACTACAGCTTTAGTTTTTTGAAGAAATAAATGCCCCTGTCTCATTTTACTCTAAAATCGAGCCTGACTGCTAAGACACAGTCCAGTTTAGGAAGTGTTTTGACATTGCTCCCAGTGGGCAATTCAAGAAGCACATGTAACAGAACCAAACTATTTGACTTTATAGAAAAGACTGTTGTCCACCCATACTTACATGCCTGTGCTTAGATTTAGCTCTGTAAATATGCTTCATATAGTTTATAGTAGGAAGCTGGGCATCTGATCAGGTTCCTCACAGTTGCCTTTGTAAAAATATAATTAATCGTACACATCTCATGGGGTGGTTGTGAGGTTTAGTTGAGTTGATAGGTTAAAAGGCTTAGAGCCTGATGTGTAATTAAATATTAATTGCTTAAGTGCTTATTAAATATTCCACTTAATATTTAAAGATCTGAGAGCGCATGTGAGCGGGGGAGGGGAGGGGGGGAGAGAGAGAATCTCAGACTCCCTGCTGAGCGTGGAGCCCAGCACAGGCCTCCATCTCATGACCCTGAGATCATGACCTGAGCCGAAACGGAGTCGGACACTTAACGGAGGTGCCCCGTCTCTTAATATTTCTAATATACAGCTGAGTCACCAGCATAATCAGCACTTCTCCCTTGAATGGTAAACACTGCTATAATGATCTTAAGTTGTATAAATACATGTAAATTATTTTTGCCCACAGTAAAGGAATAATAAACCGTTGTTATGAATAACTTAATGAGATAAGCCTAATATTAATGTTTATTGTATAACTTACTTTTCCCCTTGTAGTAACCTAGATTCACAAACGCAATTCTAGAACCAGGTAGCAGAAGGGATTGGTTTGTTAAGTTATTTGACCTTGCAAATGCTCAACAAATGAAATGTTAGGGCTTCCATGAATGGTTACCAGACAGGTGAGAGAGGCCACATGGTATGGAACTTACATTTGTCCCTTATAAAGAATCCTTGGGGAGGAATTCTCTACCAACGTGTTTTTTTTCTATTCCAGCCCAAATGTGACAGAAGTCGTGAATGTGCGAGAAGCTCATGGAGCTGTTTGGGATGGCTTAAGGCCAGTTACAAGTTCATGTCATCGATAGTTTCCAGTTTAGGGAAGCGGGGGAGGGTGTGTTTGGGTGGCTGGCTGGTGGAGGTGAGGAATGTGCCTGGTGGAAAGTTTTAGGTGGTGATGAGCCCAGGGGCATCTTTCAGCCTGTTTGAGCCTTCCCTGACCTCTGGGAAGCAGCATGAGAAGGAAGGACCACAGTTTGAATTTGAAGGGAGGGAAAGGATTGGACAGTAAGCTGCAGAAGTAGCGTGAGGCCAGTCTGGAATTTGTTGTACGAGCTATCAAAGAGATGTACTCTAAGGTCTAACTCTTTAGTGCGGAGCGGAAAAATGGATATGGATTTGCCAGTACGTGAAGCTGAAATGCAACCCTTCTCCCCACTGTGTCGGTTTTTAAAGATTTTGGAGAGCAAGGGAGTGGGAGCCAGTGCTTGGGGGGAGGAGGGGGTGGGGGAGGGGAGGGGATCTCCAGCAGACTCAGCACCCAGCACAGAGTCTGACTCAGGGCTCGACCTCATGACCTTGAGATCATGACCTGAGCCTAAAGAGGAGTCAGACGCTCCACCACTGAGCTCCCCCAGGTGGCCCAGCCCACTGTCCTAGTTTTCAAACCTTACTGCTCCACTTGCTGGATTTTAAGAAATAGAGCAAGTAATTATTTGGCCGTCTGTCGTAAGTTCTGTAGCTTCTCTCTGACCCGTTGTCTCCAAAACACGTGGCCAGTCAAAATACTACGTTCTTGTTTGGGGAGTTCTGTAGTAATCAGGAAAGGACTTGAAGCTGTCTTGGAAATGTGTGCAGGTGACATGAGGAGGCCTGTCCTGGTTTCTCCGGCAGTAAGGAGAGCGTAACGGCGAGACCCGTGTGGTGGGAGAGATGGTGACATTCTGATTCTTGCTCTGTGAATCTCCAAACAGGCAACTTTGAGACGTGGATTAATTTTTTACGAGGGAATGTGCAAAGCAAGTAAGGGCCAGGCTGGGGGAGCTGCTTTGGTGGAGAAAAAACCTGGTGCCTCCCCAAGCCGTGGCCTCCAGGGTGACCAGAGGAATGGGCGGGCCCCACTTGTGGGGAAGGCCGTGGCCACGGCTACAGGCTGGGAAGAGATCCACCTAGTTTGAGTTGTGCTAGCGGGAATGGCTTTCAGCTTTGAGTAAAGAGTAGGTCATTAAATACTGGCTTCTGCTATTACCATTCTTTCTTTAAAGCAACTGCTTTAATATAGCTAATAAAGAAAGTAGCGGGGGAAAAAAAGCTTAAACCTAGTGGTTCTCAACCAGGGGTGACTTTGCTTCCCAGGGGACATCTGACAATGTCTGGAGACCATTCTGATCATCATAGCTGGGGGTGGGGCATACTGCTGGCACCTAGTGGGTAGAGGCTGGGTCTGCTCAGCCTCTTACCTGCACAGGGCAGACCCCTCACGGCCAAGAACCACCCAGCCCCAAATGCCCGTAGTGCCAAGGGGAACAAATCCCACAGTAATCCAACACAATTTGCTTTCTATTGGTATCTTTTTCGTTTTATATGCAGCTATATGTAGTAGCATGCATGGTGCAGTATAGTAAACACTGGATCCTAATGACGGGGATGACTAGTAACCTCCGGGTTACCATGTCTCTTTCAGAATTTGCATCACCTGCTTCTTCACTACAAATAACCTAACTTACCGCTCTGGTGAATGACCTGTAATGCACAGTTTTGTGCATTTGGCTTTTTCTGAATTGCCAATTATTTCTTGAAGGTAAGATTGACAAGTGTTGGTATTTTTCTAAGGGGTGGACTTTTAAATGGTTCTTGGCAAATATTTCCAAATTGCTTTCCAAAGGCATGGTACTCATTTCAGGGTGTGATCAGCAGTGAATGGACTTCCTGTTTGCTTGTGTTCTTGCCAGCATAAAGCATCTATGTTCAGGGGGAAAAAACCTCTTTTAATTTTCGCTAATTCAGTAGGCAAAAAGTGGTATTTCTTTGACTAGTCCTTTACAGTGTGCTTTTTGGTGAGAAATCTTTCTCCCAAAGCCCCTGAGAGTGCCACTATCCTCATGGGCTTTAACCATCTATGTCTACTCAGTAAGGTTATTATGACAAATTCTACATCAGTGGAATAATGCTTGTGCTGACTACAAGGAAATTTATTAAAATATGATAGTTTCAACTTTCAGGACTTTTTGAAGACCCAGAGTCATTTGAAGCATCATGGAAAATTTTACCAAATTCTAAGAAAGTAGTTTTTGATGAAATGATTAAAGTCAAAATAGATTTAGGTATAATTTGGGGTTCCATTACACCTAACCTGTATTTGTGCATTTTATGGGGGCACATAGCACTCTCTAGCATTTCTTGGAGTGTATTTGTTGGGCACACAGAATGGTCAATAATTACATATTAAACATGAGTGAATAAATACATACCCACACCGTATGGCTCAGAGTATAATTTTGTACTGAAATGATTAGAGGATTATAGTTGGGCATTACCTTTTGATGGACTGTTGGTTATGAATTACTTGTCACTGAAGCCCTGGCTAGGAATAAAACCATCATTTACCTCACTTTGTCAGTGGTAAACCCGTTTTCTGAAATAGTGGTTTGTCTTAGGGCTTCAGAAACCTGTTGTCAAAGCAGGCATTTTCTTGTGTTTTCTGATGGAGTTACAAATAGAATAGCAGTGAAAAATGATCTCTTATTTAAATAAGATTTAGTTCTTTTGGGGGGGGTGTTCTATTCCTACTTTCATAATGTTTTGGTTTTCCTGTGGGGCAGGGAGAAGGGAACAATTCCAAGTAGGTTTCTTTAAAGTTTGTTTGAGACTTGGAGCCTGGGTGGCTTGGTCAGTTAAGTGTCTGCCTTGGGCTCAGGTCATGATCCCCGAGTCCCGTGTCGGGCTCCCTACTCAGTGGGGGAGTCTGCCTCTCCTTCTCCCGTCTCGTGTGTGCTCTCTCTCCACTCTCTCTCTCTCAAATAAGTAGAATCTTACCCCCCCCAAAAAAAGTTTGAAACTGACCTTGCTTTTTCAATTCTTCCAACATTCTAAATTGCTTTATCTTAGTGCTAGGTTGTACAAATAAATGCCTGAACCAGGATTTTTTGAACTCTGCCTTCTTCGTCTGACTAGTAAACCTCATTTCTCGTATAGTATCTAAGAGATGAAGCAGTTTTGTTTCATTGGTGTCAGGTGGGCACACCTAGGTCGAGAAGCCATGTGATTGTTGTCCAGTTGGGACAGCGGGTGTAGACCAGGACTATCCTGGGCAAACACAGTGGACGTCATTCTTTGTTCTGTGTTCACAGACTCTTTTGCTACTTTCTGTCCTCTGCCTGTCAACCTAGAGTTTAAAATAGGAGCCAGCTCTGAGAAACAAACTGAGGGCTTTGGAGGGGAGAGGGATGGGTGAGCCTGGTGGTGGGTATTAAGGGCATGTGTTGCATGGAGCACTGGGTGTGGTGCATAAACAGTGAATCTTGGAACACTGAAAAAATTATAAGAGCCAGAGGTGCCTGCCTGGCTCAGTCCATGGAGCATGTGACTCTCGAACTAGGGGTTGTGAGTTTGAGCCCCATGTTCAGTGCAGAGATTGCTTAANCAACCTAGAGTTTAAAATAGGAGCCAGCTCTGAGAAACAAACTGAGGGCTTTGGAGGGGAGAGGGATGGGTGAGCCTGGTGGTGGGTATTAAGGGCATGTGTTGCATGGAGCACTGGGTGTGGTGCATAAACAATGAATCTTGGAACACTGAAAAAATTATAAGAGCCAGAGGTGCCTGCCTGGCTCAGTCCATGGAGCATGTGACTCTTGAACTAGGGGTTGTGAGTTTGAGCCCCATGTTCAGTGCAGAGATTGCTTAAAATCTTTTTTATTCTTTGCCCAAGGGGTACAGGTCTGTGACTCATCAGGCTTACATCTTTCACAGCATTCACCAAAGCATAAACCCTCCCCAATGTCCATAACCCATCCACCCTATCCCTACCCTCCCACCCCCCCAGTAACCCTCAGTTTGTTTTGTGAGATTAGGAGTCTCTTACGGTTTGTCTCCTTCCCCATCCCATCTTGTTTCATTATTTTTCCCTCCCTACTCCCCACGACCCCCCACCCTGCCCCTCAAGTTCCTCATATCAGAGCGATCATATGATAATTGTCTCTCTGATTGACTTATTTCACTCAGCATAATACCCTCCAGTTTCATCCACGTCATTGCAAATGGCAAGATTTCGTTTCTTTTGATAGCTGCATAGTATTCCATTGTATATATATACTACATCTTCTTTATCCATTCATCTGTTGATGGACATCTAGGTTCTTTCCATAGGAGATTGCTTAAAATCTTAAAAAAAAAAAATTGGAAAGAGCATTGAATCAAGTACATTGCTCTGACCATGGTTTGGGGGTGTGTGTGTGTCGGGGGGGTGGTATAAGACTTTGTCTTGGAATTAGCCACATCAGAATTAGACACTTGCACGTGCAATTTTGATCGTGTTTTATGAAACTGCCCTTTTCCTCACTATGTGGTATCACTGATAAATTATAAATTTTATTTTTACAAAAACATGTTTAAAATCTAAAATTGAATATACTCTTGATTTACAAAAACAGGTGGAAGGGTACAAGATATTAAAAAGTCTTTCCCTTGCCAAAGGCCCATTTCACAGATGTAAATACCATTGAGTTCTTGTGTACTTTTTCAGAATTTTGCTTTTGACTGTGACAGTTTTTTTGTTTGTAACCCACGTTGTATTCCACAGTTCTGCAACTTGCTCTTTCACTAACAATTGTAGGTCTTGGCACTCCCTCCACATAGGCACGGAGAGAGAGAACTTGGCAATATTTGGTAGGGTTCCATTATGTGGATGTGCCATAATTTATTGAGCAGTTTCCTGCTGATGAACATTTAAGTCACCTACTGTGTTGTGACTTTTAAACAGAGCTGCAGAGACATGCTTGGACTGCCTGGGCTCGAATTCCTGGCTGTACCCATTGCTACCCCTTGGGCTTTGAACAAGTGGCTCTACTGCTCTTGGTCTCCAGTTTTTCCTCTGTAAATGGGGATGGTAATCCCTACCTTCGAGGGTTTTATGAGTAGTGAAATAGTTAATGTGTACGATGCACTTAGAACGGTGACTGGGACACAGTGTGTGCTTGGTAATTGACAGGTCTAGCCGTGGTGGCGTACATCTTTGCACACTTAAGAATGTATTCCTGGGGCGCCTGGGTGGCTCAGTTAAGTGTCTGACTCTTGATTTTTGGCTCAGGTCATACTCTCATGCTGTGGGATGGAGCCCTGTGTCGGGCTCCGTGCTAAGTGTGGAGTCTGCTCTGGATTCTCTGTTCATCTCTGCCCCTTCCTCTGTGTGCACGCCCTCTTTTTCTCTGCCTCTCCCTAAAATAAAATCTTAAAAAAATATATATATAAATATATTCTCTACATAGAATTTGATATTCTATGTAAATACTGTATATATTCTATATAGAATTCTATATAGAATTTTCTATATATAGAAATATACTATATAGAGAATATATATATATATTCCTAAAACACTTGGATTGCTAGTTAAAAAAAAAGCAGTTCAGATTTCGATGGGGATTCCCAGTTGTCCTCTGCTCATGTTGCCCTAAGTTAGTCTCCACCAGTTACAAACTTCTGTTCTTTGAAAAGCATAGTTTTTCTTTTCTTTTTGGCATAAGGCTTACAAGCAAGTTCCTTCATTACTTCCTTCTACTTCTCTCTGGTGTTGACTACATGATGACACATCGTAGGAAATGCTGGTGTGACCAGTGCCTTTTACAGCTCTCCCTCGGAGGGACTTGAGGGAACGTGAAGAACCTCAGTGGTTTTTGGACTTGTGGTTGAAATGTTCTCCCTCGTTGTTTGAACACAGTGCACTTGGACGAGAGTAAAGGTTATCTTCCATGTGTTTAGTGTTGCTCGCCATTTGCATAGGAGCAGGAACATCCGGGTTGATGAACAATGTGGAGACCCATTGGGATGACTGACATCAGCTTGCGGTAAAACAGGAAAACCGGAGAGGAGTTTTCCTTCTCGTTGGGTGGGGCTGGAGTTGGGGGCGCAGCCCGGGGAGGGGTGGGGGGCATGACCGCAGGGCAGGCCGAGGAGTTGAGGTGTGTGCGGGCAGCACGTGGGGCGGCAGGCCTCGCCAGCCAGCACAGGGTCAGGTCGTGCGTGATAGCTGGCCGTCCCCACCGCGGGGACAGCTGGAGCGGGAGCCGGAGCCCACCCTCTCCTTTCCGTGGAGTCCCTGAGGCCTCAGGCGAAGGCGCTCTTCTTTTTGACCTGCCTGCAGGACTCCGAGGGAAGGGTCGTTGGGCAAGTGGCTTCTCCTGCAAACAGGGAGGTGGTAGGCCTGGCTGTCACGGGCTTCGCCGCTGCCCCTGGTTCTCTCTAAGTTGCCGAGGTCCTGCCTGCCCTCCCGTGGGGAGCCCCAGGAGCAGAGTGGAGGGGGGCGGGAAGTAGAAGTAGGCCTGGAGCCAGCGAGGAGAGTGTTGCCCCCCGCCCTGCAGAGCTCCCAGAGGGCCCCCCACTTTACCTGGGCCAGGAGCACAGCCTCCCGACTCCACTGCATGGCCCCAAGCTCCTTATCGTAACTGGTCCTGTTCGAGGGTGTCCAGACCCTTGTTCCTCCCTTGCTCTCCTCTTCCTCTTGGTGTGGTATTTGCCGCCTCTTGAAATAGGCATCTCAGCTTTAGTGGAGCAGAAAACTTCTGTGCTTGAGAAAGCAGGAGGTGAGCAGGGACAGGTGCACATGACCCTGAGGTCCCAGGATCTGAGGAAAGGCCCCAAAAGCAGCTTCCTTGACCTTATAGAGGCTGGGGGTGGGGGAGGGGTGTGGAGGAGGAAAGAAAGGGGGGATAGGTAAAGTTTTAGCTTTCTGTGGAATCAGACTTTCTTCTGTACAGAGCCCAAGACTTTTGGAGGTAGGTTAGAGATTCGAGTCACTATCAACCACTTGGTCACAGTTGCCAATCTTGGAGAAAATGAGGACCTTCTCCCTGGAAAAAAGCACACTGCGTATCCACACCACAGTGCATGCCCGTGAAGGGTTCGTTGGCACCCCAGGTTTGTCAGTACCTGCACCTTGGGCCCCTGCAGCGTCCCCACGAAGGACTGAGGTCAAGGAAGGAGCTGTGACCTGCCCGGGGTCACACAGATGTAACATGCACAGCTCCTCAGTCTTCAGAGCCCTGTCTTGCCTTTGCTACTCTGCCATTTGCCTCACTGGGGACGGTGACCTATTTTTTAAGACCTGAGAAGAGCCAGAGGATATTTTCTTTATCAAATGGATGTTACTAAGAAACACATGTGGAAGAAAGAAAAGTCGTGGGAAATAGTTCATGGACATTCCTGCTGAACGACTCATTTAAGCCATTGATAGAACCACCAGGATTTTATTTAAGAAGTAATACTATGTCCTGCAATAGTCTCTCCAAACAGTGTGGTGCCCTCCCATTCAGCTCACAGCTGTGCGGTCAACCTGAGGTAAAAACTATTTTGAGTGGGAGGGAGGGGCAGAGGGAGAGAAAGCATGAGGAAATCCCAGGCGGACTCCCTGCTGAGCTCGAAGCCCACTACAGGGCTGGATCCCATGACCCTGAGGTGACGGACTTGAGCCAAAATCAAGTTGGACCCTAACCGACTGAGCCACCCGCGTGCCCCCAAAGCTGCTTTTGTTTTGGTCACATCCTCCCTGGGATTTCATTGGAAGACCTCCATATTGAAGGTGCTTAGGTAAATGTAGAGTTGAATTCCACTTCCATAGAAGGGCTGGGCTGGGAGGGGGGAGGAAGAAAGGCGTGTGGCTTCCGGTGGGCCTGTGCCTCCCTAGAGACAGGCCTGCCAACCCCTCTTACAGCAGCATGGCGTGTGTGAGGGACATGGCTGACCATGGTTCGACCTGGTTGGTTGAGGGGGCTCTGCAGCCTTGTCTGCATGGCCTCCCCCTCGTTCTCCCCCCTCCCCCCCCCGGTAGAAGGGCATCCCTGTAGGGTGGTGAGGACTGGAGAGAATGTCAGTGAAAAGTGGGATCGCACTGACCGGGTCCTCAGGAGAGAGAGGCAGACACCGCCTTCAGCATCGTCTTCTGTTGTCTTAACTCTCGTCGTCCCGAGCCAGGATGGTGGACGGTGAGTGTTGGGCCAGCACAGTTGTGTGCTTTGTGGTGTTCTTGTTGTGTTTGAGATGTGTCACTGCTGCTTGGCAGATCCTGGCCAAGGAGCACAGCCGGTATGGCGTCCCCACCTTCTGTGATCAGTCTGGTCAGTTTAAAGATGGTCCTCTCTTTTACATCTGGGTCGACCCCAGAACTTCATTTTTCTATACAGTCTTAACATTTTTTTTGTAGAAAGTGCAGTGCAAGTTTACTGATGGAGAGTGCACAGGAAGAATGGCTTATCCCTTTGTAAAGAACCTGAGTGAAAATAAGTTGCCTGGAACAATGTGAAATCCTGAAGGACAGACTATTTTTGTAAGAGAGACGCATCCCAGAATACTGGAAAAATTGATATAAGTGGTCATGTTAATAGCGTAGCATTCCTGGTCTCCTTGGGCTACAATAGCTGAAATTGGGTTATGTGAAATAACTTTCAAGAGCTACCCCTGAGCCAACAAAGAGCTGAATCAGTCAACTCCCACTCAGCTTTTTGTTTAAGGAACACTGCTTTTTAATCTTAAAGGGCGGGGGGAGCCAAACTGTTCCCACAGATGTGTTTCTGAGTTGTCAACAGGGCAGGCAATGATTTTGTGGAGGATGGAGGGGGAAATGCTGCAAACTCTGATCTCAGAACTTCCCAGAGATTACCCTCCTGACACTCCAGAGAAGAAATACCGTCTTTGTTCCCATAGTGGCCCTCCCTTAGCTGCTACTTATTCAGGTGACCTGCTTGGGGGTCTTCAAAAGGAGTTTCACAGGAGCTTCTGTGGGCTTCTCCATTGTTTGGAACTTTCTTTTTAAAGATCATTTATTTGAGAGCGTGAGAACCCGAGACAGACTCCATGCCGAGTGTAGAGCCCAACATGGGGCTTGATCCCGCGACAGCGAGATCACGACCTGAGCTGAAACCAAGAGTTGTGTTTGAAACTTAAAGCACCGCTAGCAAAGCTTTCAGGAGCTTAGTCTCCGGGGGGGATGAGCAGTCACGAGCTTCCAAGCAGGCGGGAGGGTGTTGGTAGCTGCCTGACCCCAGCCCTGGAATGATAGGCTGGTCTCCTCTCTCTATACCAAGGGTCAATCAAATAGAGGCAGGCAACCAATTCCAGGAGCCATTAGCCTATGAAGCTGAGGAACCAACTCTGCAAGGCAGGGGGACTCTGAGCAGTCTCAGCGCTTCAGAGATGAAATCTGACCCTCCTGAGGACTTCTCGCGCAATCTGTGCCTGGGGTGGGAAGGGATTTCCCAGGTGAGGGATCTGCTGAACTCCTTTAGCCAGCCTTTCAGTAGAGAATTAAAAGTACTAACGTGAGCCTTCAGGCGTTTTCCATTCTCTACCGCATTGGCCACAAGCCTTGGCTGTCCCTTGCTCTAGATCTGTCCCCTGAGTGCCGGGGTCCTGGAGTGGAGCTTTCAGAGCAGTGGGGAGAATGCTATCTATCCCTCGGTCTTGGCTTGTGTGGCAGTGTCAGGGGTGTTTACCCTGTACCCCCCGGGGGCAACTTCTGCTGGATGCTTCAAGGCACCATTCAACCTTCACATTCTTTGTGATTCATTCACTTGTTTATTCTACAACTACGTGATTGCTCCCGGTGTGTTACTTGAGTGCCCCTTCTCCGTCCGAGAGAAGGTGGGTGCCGCCTCCTTTCTCCTCCTACTTGCCCCTATCACAGGGCCTGGGGCATTATTTATTGTGGTCCTTGACTGCTTCCCTGCGGTGGGGGCAGAGCCTGGTGGGTGGTCCCATCCCCTGCATCTACCACGGTGCCCTGTGGTGGGTGCTCTGATGCTCATTGGATGGAAAATGTCTGTGGTACACCTGCTCCATCACCCATCTACACACACACGCACGCACGCACGCGTGCGCTCTTATCACGCGATCTGAAAGTAAGCTGTGGACATGATGGCACTATGTCCCCGATTACTTGGGTTTTATGAAAGGAGTAAGAGGCCATTATGAAGTGTCTTATGGAGGAATGTGGTGCTCTGAGAGTACCGAGTAGGGAAAATTACTGTCTAAACTAGAATAATTAGAAACGGTTTCGTTGAAAAGGTAACAGCTGAGCCAGGTGCACAGACCCAAGCTTGCAAAGCTTACTGTATCCTTGTCTAACATTTTAACAGGGAAGAGGTACAATCTTATACAAATCTAGTATTTTCTTGAAAAACCCCTTCAACTTTACCATATTTGGAGCTCTGGCTTTTACGATTCCGCTGTGATTTTGTAATAACGACACTGATTCTTTCCTTTGCCTCTCAGGGGCTGTCATTGAAAAAGTGTCTTTAATTTTGCTTGCATTTACTAGTAGGTTTATGACTGCCAGAGAGGTCTGAGTGGACCAGCCGGGTGCTTAGTCAGCTGGGTTCTCCTTGCTGTGCGAAATGCTAGTGAGTGCTCCGTGACTTAGAGCCACAAACAAATCCAACTTTTGCACTTTAATAACAGCTGTGGTTTAATTTTGTAATAACACTTAAGAATTTTATATGTCCATAAATGAAATGTAGGCTGTTCCAAGTAGCAAAACTTCACCTATTCTACCATAAATAGAAGGTTCGGTTAAACCTAGACGTGTGTCCTTGAAAGGCCCCCTCTGAAGCACTCTGGGGGGCACTCCGTATGCTTTAACTAGAGGCATCCATGTGAGCAAACTGCTCACACCACGGACCAGCGAGAGGCCCTTTCAGAGTTCTTCGGCATTTTGTTGGCTCGCTACAAGGGAAATGGTGGAAAAATATTCCATATTGGTGTGGAGTGGAAACCATGATTGCTTGTGTGAAATGGAGGTAATTTCGGACTGAGACCAGTGGGCTTCTAGAACGCAGGGCACCCTGAGAAGTGGTAGAAGTCACCCTTAACAAACCTGGGGCTTGATTTTGACTTTATAAAGTACGTTACAATTTCTAAGTAAGATTACCTGCGGTCTGGTTTTGCTCAGCATCCTAGTAGTGCTTTTTCTCTGGGAGGTGAGGGGAAGATCCACAGAAGGTCTGGAGTTTGGGGAGAAGGTGGGATGAGGGCAGAGTGCACCTTAGTCCAACCTTGGCTTCTGGTTAGCTCCTTGGCCTCCAGGCATCCAGCCCCCTGTGGGTTTCAGGCACTGGCCGTCATTACCTGACAGTTTCTTCCAACACACACAATCCACTTTGTCACCCCAATCCAGTCCAGTTAGTGCAGCAGAGGACCTGAAGAAACAAACTCAGCCTCTGTTTATGTGAGAAGAGTGTGGACGGACAGGAAGGGGCCCACCGTTTCCTGCCGCTGACTGAGTTGACCAGAAGGCTCCAGAGCCTGGGTTTGTGTGGAGTGTCGGGACCAGCACCCTGCTGTGCCCCAGGGTCCTCCACTCTCTGTCAGCTGCGCCGCTCCTCGGTCAGAGCCGCTGAGGTGTCCTGGGGATCCCTCTGGGCTGAGGGGTGTCGTCCAGGTTTGAGTGGGGGGCCTCCCTGAAGGTGGAGGTGGGCCTGACACTTTCATTGGCTTTTCAAACAGAAGCCTAGGCAGGCAGAGGAGTAGGGGGGCACGTTTGGCGCCGTGGGGGACAGAAGCCATGTTGNGGGGGGGGGGGGGGGGGGTGTCTTGGTTTTGCATTTTACCACGAACAGGATTTCCTGAAAGCAGAGGCCCGCACAAGGGAACACGGCTCAGCTAGGTCAGGCTTCGGACTGGGTGCTCAGCCAGCGTGGGTGGGACCTGTGTGGGGAGGTGGGGGCAGGTAGGCGAAGGAATGCGTTTGCAAGGAAAGACGCACACCCCAAGTCTTAGGTGAGAGGAGCAGCCCTGCCCATGGGTGACCGATGAACGCCAGGCTTTATTCACATTCTTGCCTTCACCGTTCCCAGTTTCGGGTGTGGGGTGCGTACCGTAGGTCCTGAGTGCGGAGTGTGTAGCTGCGAGTCTTGTGTCCTAGTGGGACTGCTGTGCTGTGGGCGGGGTGCCCCTAAGCAGTGGACATGGCTATTTCCGGGGGTCGGGGCACACTTGAAAGAGAGGTATACAACCTGATGGCCAAAGGCAGTGCTGTTGAGAATTATAATGCAGGCCACGTACAACTATTCATTTTCCAGTAGCCCCGTTAAGAGAACAACAAACAACTGAAACCAATCCTAATGTTTTATTTCATTTCACATGTTATTATGTAATATATAAATTATTGGTATTTTTGGTCTTTGGCATCAAGTCTTCTAAACTTGGTGTTTTACACTTAGAGTCCATCTCCATTTGGACTTGGACACATTTCCTATACTCAGTGAGCACATTTGGCTAATGGGTTTGGACAGAGCAGACTTAGAGTTCTGGGGGGCAGCGGTACAGGTCCATGTTGGACCGGGTGGTCTTTTAAGCAGTGTCCCATCCACAGAGGACAAGGAAGAGTTCTTAAAACCTATTTTTTGTTTGCTGCTGCTATGCCCACACATCATAACCTATTTTTATTTTAGTTGATTAAAACAGCTGACTTTTTTGGCCAGTTTTGCTCCGAGCACTGTTGGATGGGATCCCCGGAGGACAGGCAATAAGAGATCCCTCAATATTATGTGCAGTGACAGGGGAGAGAGTGGTTAATTCTTGGGAGCTTTGGGCCTCCCAGAGGCTGTGTTTTGTCCAAGACTGCATTCTGTGGACAGGGAAGGCAGTGTTGTAGATTCTTTATTTTCCCTTGCTTTGCTTAATGATGGGATGGAATTCCACCAGCATTCATGTTTAACCTGAAAAGTCTCCCACTGGGAAAAGTCCCTGGCTCAGGCAGCAGGAGTATTTTTAGCATTATTTTAGTGCAGGCTTAAATTGCTATTTTATTGAATATTGTAGCTATTAATTTTAAGCTTAAGGATATGGTTACTAAGTATTATACTCTCACCTGCTTAAAATAATTCTCATCTGAGTTTTTCTAGTTCGGCTGCAAATCATGGAATTGGTTCCGTGTCCATTTGTTGAGGAGGTCTTGCAAACCCCTGATGGGGGTGTTCGTGGGAACTGGAATTGGGGTGTAGAAAGAAGGCTGTGGTAGAAACTGCTTACAAACAGGTTTACGTAACCCCTTCCCACGGTCCTGTGTATGAGTGGTAAGTTCTTTGGTGCCAAGTTGAAAAGGATAAAAGAATAAGCTGCTATTCTGTATCTTTTCTGGCTTTTTTTTTTTGTACCTCTAAGCTTCTATTTTACAATGCAACCTTACAGTTTTTATCTTGTTTACGCTTGATATATCATGAGTATTTTCTCATGTTCTTAAATATTTTTCAAGAATGTAATACAGCTACATAATCTACCTAATTTGTTTTGTCATTGATTTAACTTAGCCCTCTATCTTTTCCATTTTTATTCTATGTAATCGTAATCACTTATATGGAAGTCTAACTATTGCAGTAGGAATTGGTAAAAACAAAATTATTGGCTCAAACAGTAGAGAAGGTTTTTAAGGCTTTCGATAAGTGCTGCCAAATTACCTTCCAAAACACAGCACACACTTACATTCTTCCCTATGGCGTGTGTGCTTTTCTCCTACAGTTCAACTCGTGGGGGGATTGGTAACTTCCAGGAAATTGGACGGATAAGCATGTCCTTTTGATGGAAGATTTTAAAATTAGAAAAGATAATACAAAGACACTTGTCTGTCTTTCTTCTTAGCCTGTCTTTTGGAGCCCTTGTCCTTGACTGATAAGGAGCAAATGTTCTTCTGAGGTGTTATTGAGGGATGCTTGGGTGCGTGGGCTACAGGTGGTTTTTCATTTTTTTTTTCCTCAAAGCTGTGTTCATGAGTATGATTAACTCCTGATGCTGAAGACTTGAGTGTGTCAGGGTACTCTAGAGCTTTGTGATAATTTTTTTTAATATTTTTAATTATTTGACAGAGACAGCGAGAGATAGAACACAAGCAGGGGGAGAGGGAGAAGCAGGCTTCCCACAGAGCAGGGAACCCAGTGCGGGGCTCGATCCCAGGACCCCGGGATCATGACCTGAGCCAAAGGCAGACGCTTAACGACTGAGCCACCCAGGCGCCCCCTTTGTGATAACGTTAACATGTGTCATCAGTAATAGGTCATAGGGAGAATCGTACCCACTCGAGGTGTTATTGGTAAGTATCATTATCCATCTGCAGTGTTGAGCCTGCATCCAGAAGATGCCACTAGAGTCTGACTGCTGTTTTGTATCATCTTCCATGGCCTCTGCAGCACTGGGCTCTGTGACATTGTCTAAACTCCAAAGGATTATAGCTGTTGTGTTTCCTTCTCCAAGGGTGCTGGTATCTACTGTCACGGACATTTTTTCAGTTACTGTGTACCAGGCGCTAAACCTCAGCACTTTGTTTCCATGGTTAATCCTTACAACATTTATGGCAAGTACCGCTGTCTTCATTTTATTGATACAGTTGATGCTCAGATAACTTCCATGGAATCACACAGCTGGAAATGTGCAGAGCTGGGAACAGCCTGCGTAGCCCATGTACATAGTCCAGGCTCAATGTCCTTGATAGGTGGGAGGAAGTGCAGCAAAGGTTAAAATTGGAGAAACTCTCAAAACCATTGGGATTCCAACCCAGACATTCTACGGGGACGATGCAATTTATACCAATGGAGAGAAAACTGAGGAGCCAAACTAGGGGGTTGTATAGCAGTCTTGTAACTTGATCACAGTTTTCAAGTCAGTAAGTGGCTCAAGATGGCTGAGAGGTCTTTGGAGAAAAGCCAAAGTTGCTGCTGGGGTAATTTGGAAGGTTACGATATGTGGGTAAAGAAGTGAGATGGTTGGAGGGAGCAAGGCATGTGAGTGAGGACAGGGAATGTTCCATGAATAACTGTAGGAATCCTGGGGACTAGAAGCTAGAAGGAGCGTGGTCTAATCAGACGATTAGGTTTAATCAGACAATTAGGAAGCAACACAGAGAAGGAGTGTTACCTAATTTGGAGGATGTGTGTTAGTATTCAGAGCAGTCAGACGGGGAGAATCATCAGCATATGTAATAATGAGCGGGAAAGGCAGATGGGTGATAGGGAGGTGGGTGGCATTATGCTACTTGTATGATCTTTTAATATGTAAAATTAGAGCATAATTGCATCTACTCATTTAAAGCAAGGTTATGCAATTAGGGTCCTGCTGCCTGTTAAAAGCTTCCAGAGATTTCCATATACTAGGCAGAGTGGTTGTGTTTACTTTAAAAAATCAAACTTGTGTTCTTTTCATGGACTTAATTTTATTTAATGCTCAATTTTTGTGTTTATTGGTTCTGCATTTTCTCGTGTAGGTTCAGATCTAGTTAAGAGATGAAATAACACAAGCAGTTTGGCTGTGGAAAGCCCAGAGGAACGATGCTGTGGGCAGGGGGAATCACTTGTTGGATAGTATTTTCATATGGTCATGTGGCATTTTCTTACCTATTTTTAGAAGAAAATAGGTTTATTACAAACCAAAGCAAATTTCTTTAAATCTTAAGTTTTTATTTTTCCCTTTGAATTTGTCAAAACTGCAGTCTATAGTTTCTTTTTATTGGGGTAAAAACAGAACCTAAAACTTGACAATTTAACCCTTTTTTAAGTAGACCGTTCAGGACCATTAAGTATATTGCTATTTTTGTGAAACAGACCTCCAGAACTTTATCTTGGAAAACTGGAACTCTGTATCCATTAAAGAACTCCATTCCTCTCCCCTGGTACAGACCCTGGTAACCACCATGCTACTTGGTTTCTATGAATCTGATTCCTTGAGAGACCTCATAAGTAGACGATATATAGTCTTTGTCTTTTTGTTGCTGGCTGGTGTGACTTAGGATATCTTTAAGGTCTATCTATGTTCTCAGTTACATCAGAATTTCCTTTTTAAGGCTCAATAATCCATTGNTTGTCTTTTTGTTGCTGGCTGGTGTGACTTAGGATATCTTTAAGGTCTATCTATGTTCTCAGATACATCAGAATTTCCTTTTTAAGGCTCAATAATCCATTGTGTGTGTGTGTATATATATATATAATACATATATTCATACGTATATATGTACTTGTGTGTGTATGTATGTGTGGGGGTGTGTGTGTATGGTTTATCCACTCATCCCTGGCTGGACAGTTGGATTGCTTCCAACTCTTGGCTATTGTGAATAGTGCTGCTATGAATGTAGGTGTGTGAATACCACTTTGGAGACCTTGCTTTCAGTTCTAGATCTATGCTCAGAAGTGGGACTGTTAGATGATATTATAGTTTTAATTTTTTGAGAACTCCATTCTGTTCTCCATAGCAGTTGAGCCGTTCTAGTCTCACCAACAGTGACAAGGGTTTCAACGTCTCTACATCCTCACCAACGCCCCCCTTTTTTTAATAGTAAGTGGTGTAATGGCCGAGAGCAATCTGTAATTATTACATCATACCTCTTCTCTTAGATATTATAGCATTGTGATCTGAGACTTAGGAGTTGGCTGCTATCCTCCCTAAAAAGAATGTTTAAAACCGCTATGTCGAGGAGTTCTACTGTATTCAGTGCAAATATTCAGTTCTGGAAATGCGGAGTCCTACAGTGTGCCAGTTGAGAACACAAGGAAGGCTTCTTGCAGGTATAGTCAGATTGAACCTTGGAAAATAAGTCGAGTTTCACCCACTATGGGAGTGGAGTCCCTGTGATCAGACCCAACCTGAGCAAGGGGAAGGCCCATGCAGGGAAACTCTGGGCAGTGTGGTGCTATGTAGATGTGATGTTCAAGGGAATTGAGGGCCAAGAAGTTGGCTTGATGTACATTCGAGAGCTTGGGTATTTAGCTCTCAAAGCTGGGAAGGCAGTACAGCATCAAGCAATGCTGCCATGTGACTCTGGCTGTGTGGAGGGGAGGCAGAGGTTAGGTTCTTGGTTTCATAAAATTTCAGGTGAGACCAGACCTGCTGAAGGGCAACAGTGGTAGGCTCAAGGAAGGTGGGAGCTTGCAAAACACAGAAAAATCAGCCATTTGCTGACTGATTAAATATGTCGGTGGTGAAGACGGGGGGAAACTTGAAGATAGATCCCAGATTTCTGGTAGGGGTTCCATGATCTCTGAGGATGCAAGCAAGATGCTGGGGCACATGTAATTCCATTTTGGACAGGTTGGGGTTGGTACATCTGTTGTAAGACTTAATATATGGCGATGATATCCACTTTGCCTTGCGTTCGAGTCCAGCTCACCGGAGAGGTCAGGGATGAAGATGCAGTTTTTGGGATTCATTAGTTACAGATTGTAGTTAAAACCATGACCATGGATTAGGTAGCCCCCAAATTGGACACGGGGCAGAAGGAACAGAGGACCTCTGACCAAGCACTATGTGACAGATCTGGAGTGGACTAAGAGGGAGTCGGGTCACTGGGACTAAGTACATAGGAGCGTTCAGAATGAGCAGTCAAATCATCTGGATCTTGGCCCACACTGTTTCTGTAACCCAGTGGTTGTGGGAAGCTAATCTCGGCAAAATGTTCAGCAGGGAGGTAGAGAGCTTGAATGTACTCTTTGCAGAAGTGAGCATGTTCTAGTGGAAGAGAAGAGGTCAGTTGTCATTAAAGCAGCTAACGTTACACTGGGCTTCCTCTGGATGTGTCATTCAGCAGCTGGGTGGACGAACCCCTTTAATGCAACTCAATCAGTGACGAGAATGATGCCCGGTTCCCCGAGGAGAACTGAGTCACAAGATGAAGTGGCTCCAAGGGACACAGGTAGTCCCCCACCTCTTGGGATCTGTGTGGATCTCAAGCCCAGCATGAGAAAGGGCTCCTGGTTTTAAGGGAGAAATTGAAGACTTAAGGTAAAGAATAATGTAGAACCAGGTTCTAGAAGGCACTGGAAAGGGTGGGCTGAAATCTTTGTGAAATCAGTATTTTTTTTCATAGGGGTGAGACATTTAGGAAAAATGGATGAAACTGGATAGAGGAAAAAACTCCAAAATGTGGATGGACTTGGTACTGAAAATGCTTGAAGAATTTTTGTGATGAGCCTCAGGACTTCATTTTTCACCTGTGTCGTCACTGGCTGCTTCAACTTGAACTGCCCTTTCTGTCTCTCCTGGCATGTCCTCTGCAGGCACAGTGGTTTTGATATCCCCTGTAGGTAATGATCCTTCATATTTATGGACTCATAGATTACTCAAGATTTGAGTTGTCATTAAGTACATGGCACCTTGTTTTTAACAGGGTCGTATCAACCTACTGGGTTTTGTTGTTAAGAGTCTAGCAGCAAACAATAGCATGCCTTCTGTTTTTATCAGTGACCTGTGCTGAGCAATCTTCTGGGGCATATTGAAATTATTGCAACATGGTTTAATATCAAGAGTTTTATTGTACTCCCTGAAACCTGTCTGCATGCCAGTCTAGCCTACAGATATATTATCCTGACCCTACTTTGATGACGACTTACTACTCCACACATATCCCCATGACTCAATGCCATGCTTCAGTAATGGATGAATAGAATTCTGACTCCCCTGTTGCGTATAGTCCCGAGTAAGATGCTAGCTTGCTTTATGAAGTTATCCTGTGAGCTGTAATTCATATCCTTAGCCAATCAAAAGGAAAAATGAATCATTGGGAGTAGTGTTTTACTTAGAACCCATTAAAGCAATTTAAGTGAAAGTTTTCCAGGTATCAATACCCCGTTCTCTGCAGGAGGCAAGTGGAGATGGAGGAATATATTTACGAATGCTCTTGAGAGAGTGCGTACGGTAGTCTTTCAGAGAACTTGGCGCCATAAATCCGTTTATGAACAATTCAAGTAATAGAGCTTTGCAGCAAATGCTAGTCTTCAATAATGTGGTTAAAAGAAATCCGAGGTTTAAATGGAATGCTTGGGGAAATGGGGCCATTACAGATGTGAACAAGTATTAATTTTCAGTGGATCCAGTAGATTCTCTTATTTCGTTTACATTGAGGTTGTTGAATTTAGGTTACTCAAATGGAAAAAGGTGCGTATTCCAGAGAAGTGTCTTTTATGGCTTAAGGACCACTGTGGCTTTCCCAGAGCCACCTAGACCTTATAATGCTGGAGGAATGAAAGGGTTCAAAAGTCAACCAGCTGTTCATTTTACATCTTAAGAAGCAAGACTGCAGGCAAGCACCAGGCTTGTTCACACTGAATTCTTAGCCTCAGCTCCCCATCTCTGTTCCGTGCATCCCATGCTGGGTGCCCGGAAGGAAAGGAATGGATAATCATTTACTCGGGCCCCGTGTCCAGCATAGCACCTCGCACTAAGAGATGCATGGGGAGTGTGTTTTGGTAGTTTCCACTTTGTCCCGCCGGAGAAACCTCCACAGAAAATCTCCTCAGCCGTGGAACACAACATCATCCATCAAATACTCCTGGCAAGGGAACTGCTTCCTATTCTTGACTGCTCCGGGGAGGAAAAAAGCCAAAACTTTGATAATGCTTGCTTGGAGCATTAAATGCTGAATGTGCAGTAGTCTCCATNTTTTTTTTTTTTTTTTTGGACAGCGAGAGAACACAAGCGGGGGCAGGGAGGGGGGATCTGAGAGAGGAAGAAGCAGGCTTCCTGCTGAGCAGGGAGCCCGATGCGGGGCTTGATCCCAGGACCCCGGGATCATGACCTCAGCCAAAGGCAGACGCTTAATGACTGAGCCAACCAAGCGCCCCAGCTGTATCTGTGTCTTAGATGCTTGTCTTCCATTTATTTTGGGCAGGTCACCATTAGCAAGCTGGAGGGTAGCTCTGAGTTTGTCCTCAGCACTAGCATTCAAGAGTCGCTGAAACCTACTTGTCATGTTATCACTGCCCCAATACTGCAGGAGCTGGAAAGCCCTTCTTGATCTAACTTCAGACCCATTTCAGCCCATTTGTTCCTCTCTGATCACCCATAGGATGGTCTTTGTTCACTTTGCCAAGACAGCAGAAGACACTTCCTAGAGACTTGTGTGAGGCAGAGGTGAGAAGGAAGAGCTGTGTGTAGGTCATGGAGGGTCTCCTCGCTGGGGACCCCACAGGCTGTTCCCCTGTTTGGCTGCTCACTGCTGATTTTCCTGCCCGAGCCTGTAGATCGAGGGATGAGCTGTGCTCCTGTTTTCTGTGGATTTACCTGGGGACCATCCCCTCCTCCTGTGATGCTTTCTGGATCAGATTCACATGGAAGACCTTTAGCTACATTGAGTGCCATTGCCAGATCTTTCAATGTCAGTGTTACTTCCTGTCCATTAATGGGGGGGGGCCTCCACCCCTCTGTGTCATTGCTATTTGAATTTCACAGTTAGAATAGACATTGAAGGATTTAGTTGGCTTCAAAGTGTAGAAGTTTGCGGTAGGCGAAGCGTATTTCTCTAAGGGTTCATAATCCAATGATTCATCCCCTGTTCCTTGGTGTGTAAAACTAACCTTTCCCAATAGCTACTAATGCCTGAATGGGAGAGAGTTGAAATTTCTTGGCAGATGGCTATCTGTGCTCATTAGCAATTTTTTTTTTTAACTTGAAGTCAGGCATTTTGGTAGAATATGCCTTGCAGGGCTCTGCCAGGTTTTCTGTGGACATTTTCGTACTAGTAGGTTTCAGGGGCTTCCTGTGGCTGATTATGGTTGGTATGGAGGAAGAATGGAATACATTATGCTCACCTCTTAGCGAAGGGGGGGAAAAAGGTGGCTTCCTTCCCTTCTCCAGCCAGCTGTCAAATTTGAATAGCTGCCCCAGTTTGCTCTGTCATATACACTGAGTTAGCGGGCTGAGTGATGAGCTGGCAGGAGCCCATTAGAGTGAAAATTGCTAAACACACCCAAAAAACCTGGTACAGATGTCTAAGGAAACGGATAACTGAGAACTTGCCTTTGGGTTTCAGCACTGACTTGCTCATTTTTGACTACCGGTCTCCCATTAAGAAAGGCAGCTTTGAATTAAAAGTGTGCTTTCTATATAGGTTTAGTCTCTTTACCAGGATAACTTGTTCTCAAAAGGTTTCACTGGATACGCTCAGATATGTTACTTTGTAAAGGTGTCCCCATTGTACAGATGCTTATAACACTCCATGAACAAAAGATGGGTCTGGGTCAGCTAAGGGTATGACTGGAATCCAAAACACAACTGGTTCCCAGGTGGCTAATGACCACTTTCTCCATCATGCCTGGAAAATAGGCAGCTTTTCTTGCCAGAAATCAATGCAGGGCAGAAAATCCTGCCCAGGCAACTTCATGAAGCTGTGTTGAGCTTTGCTGGGTTTTTGAACATCACAGAAAAGATGTTGCTGGATTTGAATCTGTTGTGCTGAAGATAGGAATCTGGTTGTTAAAAAAAAAAATACATTTGATCATTTGGATTGGTTTCTGTAGTTGGTTGGATTCCGATCTCAAAAAGGTCAAAATAAAGCCCATCTGCCTTCATCGTTTCCCCTCCCTTCCTGTCCCTTGCCCCTGTGCTGAGAGACAGGGAACTGAGGACAGGGTTTTTACCCCAGCAGCAGAAAGCCCTCACGCTGGCTTCTAACAAACTAAATTCTTGGCAACTTCTTTATCTATAGAGGACTTCATTTCCAGGAAATCTAATTTCAGGAAAATGATTGCATTTCTGAAAGTCTTATGTGACCTCTAGACAGTCTCCCTTGCTTTGAAAACGAAAGCCTAGGTATTAATACTTTTCATTGTTACGTAGATTCTGTGAAATTCATTTTACATGTGTCCAGTGGGCCTCCTGAAGGAGTTAAATTTATGAATTGTGACCTTCATATTTATCTGTTTGAATCCAAACATGTCCCATAAATTGAAACTGATTCATGATAGTGTGCATATATACGTTTGAAGTTTGTGTGATTCTGCTAATAGGAAGAATGTTTTGCATTTCTTGTTTAAAAATTTTCTTTCCTCTTCCTTTACAGCTAAATTGGCACACTAGCAAAAGTGCTGTATTTTATGGTACACTAACAGAATTTTACTTTTTTTCTAACCTGCCAAGGATTATGGCATTCATTCTTGAACATTGCAAGCAGCATTTGAGGTCTGTCTTGAACATGATTTTATGTGTATTTCTTAGAAATAGGTAATGGATAAGCAGTTAAAGAGCATTGTTACTTTTAAAACCAGAAATACATCATTTTGAAATGAGCTGACTGTTTTGAGCATTTATGTAATTTGTTTTTAGAACCACCCATGACTCCAAGGTGGTTACGCTCAGTTACATATTATAAAAATTGGCATTGACGTTAATTCACTTTCTGTACCTCTTTTGGGTAGATGGATGATCTACACCATGAAATTTACTGGACAACATGCACTAATCAAAATAGACTGTTAAAGGCTGCTATAGGTCTATGATTATGCGAAAAGAAAAATATTTGGAAGGAAAATTTCATTTTGACTATTCAGTGTTTCAAAAAACCTAGCTGCAAGATTGTGTTGACTATATTTCATAATTAGTATCTTTGTAATGGTATGACTTATTCACATCACTGTATATTAGGGCAGCATTGTAGCCTGAAGGTTGTCAAACATTTTAGTGTTATAATTTGAGCCTTGAAAACTAGTTTGTAAAAACGAGAGGGTACATTAAATCTGTGTCCAACCAATAATTTGAATCAAGGCTTTAAAATTCAGCTTGGGTGTTAAAAGCACCGTAGGTGTGTTTGAGTGTGCCTGTGCTAGTGGGAGTGTCCAGACCCATAATTTGTTGCCTACCTTTGCATTTTTGAATTTATCTGGTTCTTTAAAAAAGAAATCGGTTTTAGTGTTACTCCCTCCATTTTCAGTGCAAATATTCATTTCATTTTACCTTCGGCAGTTAGAGCAGAGAAGGGGAAGGCCAAATATAAACTCATACACTTGCTGCTCATTACTTGGTCTGATATGTGGGAAGTTGAGTGCTTTTGATAGAGTATTTGGCAGTTACCAGAAAATTCTAATTTGGAAGTGTTTGGTTTCCACTGACAAATGACAAACTGGAGGAATTCTAGAATATATTGAGGGTCCACTCTTGAAATATGGGACTCAGGAAATAAGGAATAGGGTTGGGGAGGGTTGGTTTAAAAAAAGGCAGGGGTTTCCCTTTCTCCTTTGCTTGTTGAAGATCTTGGTTGCTTTCACTTGGGCTTGGGGGGGGGGCGGGTACCATGTATGCTTGTTTTGTCTCTTGTACACCAGGCAAGTGATGCCCTCATTACCTTGGTGTCCTGTGTAGCATGTCCATGCCACTGATGAATTCTAATTTATGATAAATGTTCACCTTTCTAGGAAAGGATTAGCTCGGAAAGCATTTGCTAGGTCTTTGCTTTAGTGAGTCTAGTAGCCCTATACCATGTATCCTTTTACTCTCTGATGTATTGGGACTATGAGAAATTATTTGCATCTCAGAAACCTACATATTTCAGAATGGGTTTATGTAGACTGATCAGGGCTCTCTAGTCCCTTGGAAGTAGATGAAACCAGATGTCCTCTGTATTTGGAGAGTTCCAGACAGAAACCAGAGTCCATTGGCAGGTCCTACTCATCCACCACTGTCTACTATATTCACGTATTCATTTCTTGACCCATTCCTTCAACCAGCGAGGACCAGTGGGACTCACAGGGATGCCTGCCTACATGCCTGTTGCTGCGTCAGGCTGCAGTGAATGTGACCTCTGGTCACTGTCTCCCTAGTCCCTTCCTCAAAAGTCCATGGCGTACATGTTAATGGATTTCTTCCTTGGAAGGATCTTTAATTTTTTAGGGGTTTTCAAGATGGAATTTTTAGTGACTGACGATCAAACCTTCTCCATTTGAGGGTGCTTTCTCTTTACATGAGGACTATGCAGATCATGCATATTGTGTGAGCGTTCCGAGAAGACCTCCCAGTATAATCTAACAACTCATAACTGGATTCAGAGGGTGATTCAGACGTGGCTAGCCTGTTGCTTTATCACTGGAAGCAGTACTAAGTTATTCATTTTCCTGGTTTGCAGGATAGTTTACAGCTGCTGAAATTGCTAAGGAAATGCCCTAATATAACCGAATGGCCTCTTGGCCTTAAAAAAAAAAAGTGACATATTGTTGGTTTCTGAGAGCAGTTGTATACATTTCATTCCAATTCCTTGACATTCTGAAGTAGTTGAACTCTTGAACTTGACCAGTGAAGGACTTCCTCAGACGTGTGCTTTACACCAAACTAGGGTTTTGTTCTTTGCCTTAGAGTTCTTTGCCTTTGATCTCTTGCCTGCTCCCACCTCCCAAAGTGAGCTGATCTTTGCATAGCATTAGTATGTTCTGTGTTTGAGAATCCTTAAAGAACAAGCTGTGTTCTTCTTAGACATGCTTAAACCATCGAAGATTACTTAGGTACTTCTTGTAAAAATGTGTCTAACTATCCTGGAGGCCTTTTAGTTTTCCTGCTCTCTGGGTCACTGGTCCTCAAAGTCTGCCTGTGGACCCCTGGGGGGTCTAGAAGAGCTTTTACAAGGTCTTCAAGGTCAAATATATTTTCATGACGCTACAATTTTTTTTTTGGTGGTTTCACAATGTTGGCATCTGCCCTGATGGTGGAAAATCTGCCAGTTCCTTGGCCCGAGTCAAGGCAGTGGCTCCCTGTGCTGATAGCTGTGCCACCATCTACTCGCTGTGATGAAAAGATGTCCGTGCTTGCGAATGTCTTCGATGAAGCAGTCAAAGATTAATTTTTATTAAACCTGGACTCTTGAGTTGCATGTTGGATATTCTTTGTAACAAAATGGGAAGTACAGATAAATCACCTCTGCATACTGACCTATTGCTGTTTTAGGAAAGATGTGTGCAGGGCGCCTAACTGGCTCAATCTGTAGGCTGTGTGACCCTTAATCTAGGGCTGGTGAGTTCAAGCCCCATGTTGGGCACAGAGCTTACTTAAAAAAAAAAAAAAATCCATTTTCTTTTTTTTTTTTCTTTCTTTCTTCCTTTCTCTCTCTCACTTTGACAACACATGAGTTGAGTGGGGGAGAGGATCTTAAGCAGGTTCCATGCTCAGGGTGGAGCCCAATACGGGACTCGATCCCATGACCCTGTTATGACCTGAACCAAAATCAAGAGTTGGATGCTTAACCAACTGAGCCACCCAGGTGCCCCAGTGTGAGATTTTTGATATCAGCTGAACTAGCTGCTTTTGTCATAGAACACCACCCCCCCCACACTGGAAAGTAATGGATAAATCGTAGCTCTTCAGACTTGGGCATTTGTCAGACATTTTAAGATACCAGTCATTTCAGGGAAGATAACTGGATAGTATTTGTGCTGAGCCCAGCAAGTGGGAGAACCGTTGCTCTAGGGAAATTGGGGATCTCCACACCAGGGCCCTGACAGTTCCATACACTGCTCCAGGGAGTCTTGCCTGAGCCCTGTTTGGTTGGCTTTCTGGTGTCCTGTGAGAATTTGCCAATACCCCTTACTTGAGTGGCCAGGTGGTTGTGTTCCTGTGTTTGCATTAATAACTTCATGAAAACATACCTCCCATCTCTTCCCCTGCTGCAGAAAACAGGGATGCTTTTGCATTTCTCAAGTAACAGGACCAGCTTGGCCGGGGGTTCTAATCTTTTAGACCTTTGCTTCCAGTTCTGCTTGCTTTCTATTTATGGGAGACAACGTGACTGAAGCAGATGTTCTAACTCAACACCAGGCATTGTACTAAAGGAAATAGAAAATGGAGCAGGCTGGTTGAATACATTGTGACCTATAGTATGAAACCCCTGTAAACGGAGAAGATGGTAGGGTAGAAATGTCTAGAAATAGACCACAATGGAAATATATTTACACATACTCAGGAAAAAAAAGACTGGAAGGAAGCATATCAATGTGAAACATTTATCTGTGGGTGCAAGCATAATTCTCTTTCACATTTTTACATTTTCCCGAACTTCTAAAGTGAGCTTAGATTCCTTTTATAATTGATAGGTAGACTTTTTTTTACACCAACTTGTATTCATAGTGAACTCTGGGTCATCTCTGCTGACTTGAATGAAGTTCAGCAATATTATATATTTTACCACGACGGAGGTGATGCTGTCATTGAATTTAAATTTTGCTGCTGTTTTCATTTAAAAAAATAGCCAGGTAGGGCAGAACCACCCCTGGACTGCCTTCTTCAAAGAACGGCATATTAAACTAGCACGAGATTGATTCTGAATTAGATTATACTTGAAGAGCATGCCCTTCGTAATTTTCACAGTGATCCATAAGGATTCAGAAGCTTGCTATAAAGTGGCAGTCTGCCTGCACTTGCTTAGCTGTAAATTATTAACTTTTGGCTGAAAGGTAGTCCTGTCTTAAGCTATTTATGCAGGAACATGTTTGTTAGAATCTTGAGGTTTTAAAACCAAACTGCCAGATTCCTTAAGAGCATTCTTAAAGCATTTTTCTTTGTTGCTATAAAGATCTAAGATTCCCTTAAATTGACGTTAGCCAAAAAGTTTATCTTCAAAGAAAACAGGTTGATGAGCTTTCTGGCCCCAGCTTCCCTCTACATGCCCTGGGGTCTGGTGGTTCTGGGTAGGTTGCGTGACTGGGACTTGGCTTGATTGCAGTAAATGACAAGCCACCTGCATTCTCAGACGCCATGTGTTCCCATGTCCTGAGTGGTTCCTTGGGAATTTTAGACATGTACGTGGCACACTGTGAGCATTCCCTAAATGTTGGTTAATGAATGAATGGATGATGAATGAGCCCTCTCCCTAGTTTTTCTTAATCATCTGTAAATAATTCCAAAGTCTCCCATCAAGGAAGAGCCTGCACCGTTGCTGAAGTTGGCTGGCTGAGACTGGACTGCTCCAGGTGACCACCACACAGGCAGCATGGTCCCGGACCCCTGCAGGATGGGCACCCTCTGTTCTGATGGCTGAAAGTTGACACCTACGAAAGGAGAGGGGCATGGACCAGGCAGAAGGTGGGGCAGAATGGCATCAGAGCAACCCTTCTAGGTGCCTAATGGACCTGGAACAGGGGAAGGAGAGGAGGAACCGGGGAAGTGACCAGAAGCTCACACAGGGAGAGGCAGCTGGGGGAGTGTGGACAGTGCTGGTGAGGGCGGATAGAGCCAGATATACTAGGCCTTCACCCCATCCTGAGTGGCCTGCCTGCACTTCTTTGAGCCTTTTTGAGGACTGACCGTAATTATAACAGCAGCTGATGAATGCTGCTTATGTGACAGGCACGTCATAGACAAGTTCATTCAGTTCACCCGACAGTCTGGAGTGGGTACTTTTCACAGATGATGAAGCAGGTGACAAGGTTAAACCACACTACAGGAACGGGGTGGGGGGGGCACTGGGACGGACTCTCAAGCTCGCTCAGCTTCCTGCTTTCCTTCCGCTGGGCAAGCTAGACTGCTCACGTGGACTGCCATTTGGGTGCCAGATTCTGCACTGTGGTTTGTCCACATTTGAGATCCCCTCTCTCCGCGTGTCACAGAACCGGAAGAGGTTCTGGAACTATGGCCTCTTTATAAAGACAATGAAGAGTATTTGAAAATCATAAGTTTGTAGTGTACTGCAGCGTTATGTATGATTACCAATACTTAGCTGCCCCCAGTGCCACAAAATAATCCGGTTAGAGAGAGTCCAAGCTGGTCTCACCTGGAAAGAACTGGTGGAATCCTTAGCCATGTGCGGAAGAATCTGTGCTTGCCTGGAGCTTATTCTTTGGCGGTTTCTGTCCTGCATTGCGCAGGAATCCCCTCTGCGGCCCATCTGCACTTAGGGAGACTTTACAGTGTCTCTGTAATTGCTCAGAGCTCAGTTTTTGTCTAGTAAGTGCTCATCAAGTGGACTGTAGAGAACTCCAGCGATCTTTCCTTAACTGCACACCACCCACAGCGAGGAGGGCCCCCCTGCCTTCAGTTTCACTGTGACAGCTACTTACTTATTCATTATCCAGGCATGAGTCTTGGTCCTTTGCTTGGCTGGGTTTCAGGTACTGGAAAGTGAAAGACCTGACTTGTCCTGATAGAAATACATATTCCTCTACTGAGTTCTGTGTAGAAATTGCTCTCTGCGTGGTGCCAAAAAAAAAAACTAAAACAAAAACCACCTGAAATAGAGCCTGGGCCATTCTAAGTCCCCCAGAATGCATCTGGCTGGGATTTTTTATTCATTTATTTATTTTAAACCTACTTCACTCTTATTTCCATGGTAATTCCCATGCTAGGCATCCACACTGCATGGGGCTACACAGCAGTCTTAGCTGCTGCACACTTTCCATTCTCCACATCAGCATTTGAGCATGGTGGTCATCCTGGACCATGCAGACTGCTCAGTCCACTGTTCTGTACGCTTCCAGGGAGCTTGTCTGACTGTGTATGGAAATGATAGTCTCTTATTTGGAAGGAAGTGCAGGAAGGTCATGACTTGTCAGAAGATGGGGATGGCTTGCAGAGTGATGTGGGTTAAGTTCTTTAAAAAGCCCAGAGAGGAAGCTACCTACTTGCAAGTGAGCCTAGTTTTGTGAAGTTTTGGAGACTGAAGTGTCGAAATCGTAGGAGGTGATGGGGACAGTCCTCAAAACCTATGTCCATCCGTGTGCTCTGGGGTGTTAGTGCCCCCTCGTGCTCAGCGCTTAGCTCTGGAGCAGCATAGTAACCCAAGCCGGTCCTGGGGGTTGTGCTGAATGCGGGAAGACACTTGGTCCGGAGGCTCCTTGTTCCTAAGGAACGGGAAACACCGACTTTTTCTCTATTTCGGGGAAAGGAAGAGCTAGTTAACAGTACGAAGGAAGAGAAGGCATTTAGAGGAAATCTGATGGGCTGTTTTGACAAAGTCTTCATAATGAGTCCAGTTTTAGATCAAGAAGATTCTCCAATAGATGGTCGCTCTTCAGCTGAGTCCTGAAATTCAGTGATGCGATTGGGTCCTGCACTTATCCCAAAAGATTAATCCTGGGGAGAAAAGATCAGAATTTCTGCTAGCTTATTAATAATGTATTAATTTTATACCAAAATGGAATAATTCTTAGGTTCTAAATGAGTAGGTGAGTGGCCTCAGTCAAAACCTTATTACACAATGAATTTTGCCCCGAGATCCAAAAGAGCTTGTTTTACTACTATTCTGCTTAGTACACCTGCAAATCATTTTGTCCTGCTTTTACTCAAGAAGAGAAGTGAAACCAAAAAGTTTTGGTTGAGTAACTTAGGAGGAAACAAACAAAAAGAATCGTTGGCATTTGGGGGAATTTGTCACAGAAGTTCACAGGCTCTTCTAACGGAAGGGAGTGCTGCTTTGGGGGCCAGTTTCAGGTTTCATCTGGAAGGAAGGGGCAGTCCCTTTTCTCTGACCCATCACTTCTATTGTCAGTATGTGTAAATGTGTCAAAATTTAACCNTTTGTCCTGCTTTTACTCAAGAAGAGAAGTGAAACCAAAAAGTTTTGGTTGAGTAACTTAGGAGGAAACAAATAAAAAGAATCGTTGGCATTTGGGGGAATTTGTCACAGAAGTTCACAGGCTCTTCTAACGGAAGGGAGTGCTGCTTTGGGGGCCAGTTTCAGGTTTCATCTGGAAGGAAGGGGCAGTCCCTTTTCTCTGACCCATCACTTCTATTGTCAGTAAGTGTAAATGTGTCAAAATTTAACCAAGGTGCTAAATGAGCCTGTGCTGAAGGCAGTGGGACAGACTTCTCACCATTCTTCACAGCATAATCATCAAATAAAGGACAGGAGACTCCCATGTCAAATCACTTTTATGTACCACGATATTGTATTCTTAAGGCGTCTAGAGGGCGCCTGGGTGGCTCAGTGGGTTAAAGCCTCTTCCTTCAGCTCAGGTCATGATCTCAGGGTCCCGGGATCGAGCCCCACATTGGGCTCTCTGCTCAGCAGGGAGCCTGCTTCCTCCTCTCTCTGCCTGCCTCTCTGTCTACTTGTGATCTGTCAAATAAAATCTTTAAAGAAAAGCATCTAGATTCTTTATAGCAATCTTAAAATTTATTCAGTAAATACAGGTAAGGTAGAGCTCTTACCTCATTTGATTATTAAAGTTGATACAGAAGGACTTGGATCTATGAATCTAGTAAAAGCACTAAGGATGTACAGTAGATTTTCATCTTATTATACTGAGATAATGGTGTTTGTCCGGAGAGTAGAGGGGTGTTTTTGTTTTTTGGGGTTTTTTTTGGCACAGGTTCCTGCTTGATGCAACCGTTTGTGCAGAGTAAATTGTGTCTAATGTTTTTGTGATTCTGTGTTTAGAAATTTTGGGGTATATGGATTTTACGGGTTTGGAATATTGATAATTCAGAGATTAGTAAGTACCATCTAAAGTATTAATCAACTAATATGGAATAAGGCTAAGATTTCTTCCAGATACCTTTAGAGAAGCATCATTTACATTAATTTTTTTATGTTCAGTTAGCCAACCTATAGTTTTTGATGCATTAGTTTTTGATGCAGTGTTCAACGATACAGTAATTGTTAACCCGACTCGGGGATAGTCATCTTAGGGTTGCCACCTGCCAGGTCTGGTCACCACGTGTACTTTAAGGCAGACTGTTTTTTGAGGCTTTTAATGCATCCTGGTTTTTCTCCTTGGGTAATAATCTGCAGTAATAATTACGGTTGCCTTGAATGGCCTGCCCCCAGTTGAGACACACCGTCATGTTATGCAGTAAAAAATATTTGCAGCCCACTTACAATTCCTGAATCTTACACGGATGGCTCTAATTAGACTGGGAGCGCTTCTCTCTAGCTGAATGTGTTTAAGAATTCAATCTGCCAAGTGCTGGTGATGTCAGTTTTTCAAACAGCCGTGTGCTGCTCTGTTCTACCGCGAGCCCTGTGCTAGCCGCAGTGCACTTTCGCTAATAGAATCCAGTACTTGTGTGCAAGTTTTTTAAGAGCACAGAAACCCTGTTTCTTAAAACCATTCTCTTCGACACCCTGTAACGTGAGGGCAGTGCTGTCCACGCAGAAGAGCAGGGAGCGCCTGCGGGGCCGGTGGAGAGAAGGACCGTGTTCTCCCGTTGGAGGTCTTCGGGGGGGAAGCATCACTTCTCTCCTGAGTCAAGAGCCGCCTGTCAGCGTGCTCGGCCCACATTGAGTATCTTTCTGGTGAGAGGGAACAGCGAGTGTTCTGGAAATCAGCCGTGATGTTGTGCTTATGGAATGTGAGCTCCCATTCTTCTAGAGATCCGCATGTTTCTCAAACATGACCTGAAATAAAAACGAATGACCCGTCTTCTACCTCTGGAACGTTGGCAGGCGATCCATAAATGGATTTTGTCTTATCGCCCCTGTGTGCCACGTGAAGGGCACAGCAATCTGTGTGTGTGCCCTTTCAGTGTGGAAGAGTCTGGTAAAAGGCCCCACTCGTGTGCCTCTCAGTAGGTGGGGGTTGGTCCCACTGCTCGTAGGAAGTGTGCAAGTTGCACTGTCCTTGTGTTAACATTGCCGGTGCTTTGCTGAATCACTGAACACTGGTGAGCCTCCCTTTCCTGATTAAATCAGGGGCGTGGCATCCTTGTGAGCTGTGTCTCCCACCTCTGTCCATGTCCACCTGCGTCTGCATCAAAGCCGTGCCCACTGAGCCCTCCCTCGTGCTGGTGTGCCACCACCCAAGGGTGCTGTGCTCACCTTCTCCGTGTGGTGGTGGTTTCTCTGCCCGGCCCACTGGGTCGGGGCCTCCCGTGGTGCTGTGATGACTATTGCTATTTGCTGCTTATTCTGTGAAGGAAGTGTGTCCACTTCCTATCAGCCTGTGGTTTGAGATCTTTTGTTTTCCTTGTGAGAGGATGTCTGTGATTGTTACGGTTGGCCATTCCACTGAAAAATTGGTTGAAGGTAGATTCATAATACCTTCTAGGATGAGAAATGTAAAGTTTCTATGGCCTATTAACCTGACCTGAAACTAAACAGTTCTGCGTAGAAGGTGATTGCAAGGGGCTCAGAAAAAAAGGGGTTTGTATCCTCTTTCCAACCCCGATATTTGTGGGGTGCCTGGCTGGCTCTGTTGGTAGAGCATGTGACTCTTGATCTTGGGGTTGTGAGTTCAAGCCTCACATTTGGTGTAGAACATACTAGGAAATACATATTTTTTTGCATGTAACTTTAGCTTTTGAAAGCTGTAAGGTATTTGTAGTAGGTTAATCCTAACATACAGGATGTTAGTTTGTAGGAGCAAGAATGGTCTAAAGGATTCTCAGTCGTGGTGTGATTCAGGAGGAGGAAGGGAGCTGTGCGCCATGCCTGGTGTTGTGATTCTGAGGGACTCATGGCCCTTGCTGTGTGGAGGAGGAATCTCAGTGTGGCTCAGGCACTATGCAGCCCAAGTGGGCTAGGAGGGAGTCAAACCCATATTTTTGTGTGTGCCAGCCTTGGAAAGTGAAGATGCAGTTACTTGGAGATGAGGGAGGACATTTCAGGCTGGGACAGCAGCAAGAGTTCAAGTAAAAAGAAGGGACGACAAGCCGGGATGTGAGACATGGGTGGTGGACACATCCTGCTGTACAGGCAGGGACAGGGAAGGAAAGCTGGCAGAAGGTCAGACCCAAGGATAGACGGAAGAGTTGGTCTTCATCGGCTGACAGAACCTTTGTAGGCATTTGAGGAGCAACACCAGGACAACCGCCAAGGCGTGTTCTGTCACAGAGGTCGGTCAGGGCACATCGTGTCAAGTAAACCAGACAGAGCAAGGTCCCAGGTATGCGGTGAGGGTCCAGATCTGAGAGGTGGCAGGGCAGACCGGTAGGAGCAAATGAAGAGGTGGAAGATTGAGTGGTTAGAAAACTGGGGGTGGACGATGGTCGTAGGCACTGTGTGTTGGCTCTCAACCCAGTAGCCTTCCCCTTGGTCTGTGCCGACAGAGCCCAGGTGTGGGTCAGGGGGAGGGAGCCCCCCCATTCCCCATGTGACTCTACTAAATCCCAGCTGGTCTCAGACCACCACCATGGGAATCCGGTTAGGAGTAGGGGATGTGGTTCCTGTCAGACAGGTTGGCTTCTGACGGTTTCCTTAGCCTGAAAAGGGACACAAGAAGCCATTTCTGCTGTGGGATGTCGCCATGTATCCATCTGTGTGTCTCTTGGGGTTGTGGTGGCCATCTTCTGACCATGAGGAGAGCTAGTTAAGAGGCAAAGCAGAAGGAGGAGGGAAATGGGACCTTTGTACATGGCTGAGTGGTTGAATTAACCAACCCTGAGATCTCTCTACCTCAAGCCTTCCTTGTTCTGTAAGATAAATAATCGTTATTGTTTATAGCAGGGTTTGGCAAATGATGGCCTCTGGGCTCCCACCACCTGTTTGGGGTTTTTGTTTTGGGGGGGTTGGTTTTTTTTTTGTAAATAATTTTGTTGGAACATAGCAGTGCCCATCAGTTCACATATGGTCTGGCTGCTTTTGCATCGTGACATCAGAGTTGGGTAGCTGTGGAAGAGAATATATGGTTCCTAAAATACTATCTGGCCCTTCAGAGAAAAGGGTGTTGACTCCCTGGTTTAAGCCATTTTGAGTTAGGTTTTCTGTTTGCAGCCAGGGCTGCTTCTGTAAAGATGCAGGCCTTATTTTCTACATATTAACTGGAGATCATTGTGGAGACGGGTTTGTCGGTCAAATGTGTGGTCAGGACTGAAGATAGGCATTTGGGACTCAGCGCATCGTAGAAACCAAGTAGGAAAGGGTTTCTCAGAATGATTAGTAGTTAATGTCAAGTTCAGATGGGTCGCAGTTGGAATATGGTAGTAAAGAGCAGGAGTGGATGCTCGAAAGGAATTGATAGGAGAAGGCCCAAAGGTAGATTAGTTTATTGTTATACATTAAAAGATCCAGACATTTCAACTGTCAAAGTAAGACCGATTTTGACGGTCTTAGATATGAAAATTAATGTTAATCTGCTTGTCCCAGACAGGAAAAAGTTATTTCTGTAGCCTCTGGTTCCTGCTCCTGTCCTCGGACTCTGTGGTGCTGGGCAAAGAGCTAATGGATACATGAGACCCTCAGTTTATAACTGACTAGTGACCCTTCTATGATCTTTCCTTACCAGGACCAAGACCGTCTCCCTACGGTCACGGCCCAGCTTGTTGCTGGCTTTGACACATCCCACTGTCTGGCTGATGCCACCATGAGCTTGTTGGCACTGAGGTGCTGGAGTGAACAGGGGCAGAGAAACCTGATAGATTTGACGTCAGGGATGTGTGATCAGAAGGTGAATCCGTAGGCCATTGCACGAAGCAGTGATTTTTAGCAAAGACGTTGAGCTGTCTTCAAAATGCTAATGAACAGGTGAGATGAGATGTCACAGGAAGACAGCCCGAGCCAAGGATGACTGACTTGATGACTTCGGTGGAGGCTGGGGGGAAGGTTGAGGTTGGTATCACATCAGCATTTAGGGGAAACTGCACAAGACATTTCAAAAAAGAAGATATTCTGTTAAAGTTGAGAACTTCCAAGAGGAAGGCTTCTATTAGCAATAGGTATTTAATTTTGATGAGACTGGGAGTAGGGGATCATTGAAGATGTGATGGTGAAGTTAGACTTTAGAGCTTGCACTGTCTAAAGACTTGGGAGCCATTCATGCACTTTGAATTAGTAGCTGGAAGTTTTACATCAAACTGTCTTTTAAAAGTGTAGTTTGAAGGTTTGGGGGGGGGGGAGATAAAGTCTTTTTGCCCTGGGAGGTTTTTGGGATTTGTTTCTGGCTCTTCTGCCAGGCCCAAACTCCTTGAGAGTAGTGACTATGTCTGATTTTGGTCAAGTAACATTGGCCTACTTCTTGGTATATGGTAAGTGCTCCATCCGTAACTACTGAAAAAATGCTGTACTCCTGATGTTACCGGACTTCTATTTTAAGATGCCCCAATCAGTCTAGCTTCATGTGGTAGTAACATCTTCCAGAATGAAAATTCACACCCTAGCTTTGACACTCTTTGGTTTCGTGAAGCTGATAAATGTGTGTGAATGTGTCCACTGGGTCTTACCATCTTTCCATTTCTTTTTCATAATCTGTTTTGGGATATTTAATGTCTGAGATGGGTTTCCAGAAACAGAACTTGAATTTGCATCCTTATGGCTCTAGGAAATGAGGTTTTTCTATCTTAATATGATTTGATTTGTGGTTATTTAAGAACCGGTGAGCGGTGAATGGAAGGCTGCGGGTACATGGCATAGGCGGGGTTGGGAAGAGATCTCTGGGTTGGCTGCCTCGTGCCTCGATCCATTCACTTTCCAGATGAGGAAAGAATGTTAACTTGCTCTCCCAAGGCCCGGCTACTGATCATTTTTATGGAAGGAAGCTGACACCTATCCTCCTCCCTTCTCTCCTTATTGGAACCGAGTACCCTCTCCCCTGCTTCGACCTCAGTCCTGTGGCTCCCTGCAAAGTGTAGGTGAAAGCACAGAGTCCATCTTTACAGGTATACGTTGGATAGCAGCAGTAATGTATCACAGATGGGAGAGAACTACGGGCATGTTAGTGGAGAGGTCATCTCTGGTTTCCTGCTTGCTTTTAAGATCATTTTCTAAAGTAAAACTTTTAACAGATTTGGGGCCTATGGATACAATTCTGTACTTAATGTTGGTGGCCAGCCTCAATTTGGGCTGTCGGATAGAATGTTCCTTCTCTCCATCCTCCAAGGACCCGTGAGCTATACTGTACGTAAAGATAAACATACAGACGTACATACCTATATTCTTTGCACAGTCTCTGAATTCTGCTGGGAGCTAGTCAGCCCTCATCCTCCTCTTGCTGTCACGGTTTCTGATTGAGGCTTTGGGTGAAATTCACACAAAGAGAAAATCTGCCTTCCTCAGGACAAGTCCCTTGAGCTTCTAGGCTTTGCGGGCAGCATCAGATATGGGGACAGAGTGTGATATCCAGTCCAGCAGCACCAGCCTCCCAGCAGCCTGCACAGAGACTCCCACCCCCACCCCACTGTGCCTCCGGTCCCAGGAAATTGGGTTGCAGAAGAGCCAGCATCTTCCAGGTGTGGGCAAACCATGTTTAGACTCAGGATGAGCCAACTGAGGCATCTGCCCTGTCCCTGTCTCCTCCTGCAGGGGATGAAGTCTGAACCTGGGACAGAGTGGGTCTTCAGATATTGGAGGGAGGTGCACTGATCCCAAGAAGGGCTCCAGATTGGAGCTGATTCCAGATTTACCTCCTGTAGACCTTGGTTCTCATCTGTGGTCTGGAGCACTTGCAGAAACAAAGTTAACTGACGCCTCCCTACTCTTCGGCTTTTGCGCACACAAAGTGAGGTGTGGGCTTCGGGAGACATTCTGGGGGCACAAGGAGATGACCAGGTGATTGCAGAGTTGAAGATGGCTACTCTGGATCCAGGCAGGCAGGGACATCGCTTGATCACTTGATTGCATCCGTTCTTTTTCATGAACATTTTACCTTCCAGGCAGAGAGGAAGGACCAGCTTGCTGACTGGCACAGGGCTTTCCAAGGAAATCACGGGGCCCAACGAGAAGTGGAACATTAATTTGCTTCACAGGGTGAACCTTCTTTGTGGAGCAGGGTCTGGGCTTCAGGTTTGGAATGAAATCACAGCCAGCCCTCATTGTTCACCCTGGAAAACATATTCCTGTTGATGTACCGCTAATAACTAGTTTTCAGAATGCTGCGTTTCTTCTAGTTGTCCACTAATTTGTCATCTTCCTGATGGGGGGGAATGATGTATCTGAAGTCACCATTGCTTTTTGGGCGACTGGGTTTATTGTTTTTGATACTTATAGATATTTCAGACATGGACCTTTTAAATGCTTTATGTGGTGCAATATTCATATTAGGGCCATTTAATAGTGTATGTAAATGAGTTCAGTGCAGCTGTGCTGGACAATGGTCATGGAAATGAATTCATTTTGATTTTTTTTCCCCTTTGATACTGGAGATCTTTTCATATTTATCTTGCTGGAACAGATCAGGGTCTTCAGGAAAGGCGACTCGTGTTTTTCTTTGCCTGCAGGGAAATGGTTTGAGTTTTGTTGTTCCTTATGGGTCCTGACCCATGCTGGTCAGAATAAACTTGATTACATCAGAAATAGTTTTGCAGGTTTGGTCTCTGGTCTCTGGAGGCCTGCAGAGAAAACTTTGCTCCGGATAGCTGTGGTTTACCCCTCAGAGCACCAGGATCTTCACGTTTTCTGTAATGACCCCTTTCTCCCTCTTGGAGCACCCTGGAGTTCCTTCTGAAACCAAATCCAGGACGAAATGGAGTTGCTTCCTGAGTGGGATGGACACGGAGTTCAGTTTCCGGAGGCCTTGTGGATCTCCCCTGGTTGCCAGCCTTTTCCCTCTGTTGCATAGTGTTCACTGCTTTTCATCCTGGGTGAGCATGGCGGATCAGAACGAAATCCAGAACATAGATGCGTTGGCACTGGTCAAGCTGAGGACCTGTCTGGTGGCACAGCAATGATGGTCTCCCCACATCCTCCTGCTTTCTCCTTTGTGCAGAGATTCGGCATTTCCAAAGCCCTTGCGAGTCACTCCCTCATACCATCGTTAGAGATGGGCCCTGAAAGGCAGGTGAATATGTTCTTAGGATTCATGTCCAAGCAGCCCCTACCCAATATCGGAAGCACTAAAAGGTGGATTTATTCATGTGAGTAAGGAGAGCTTTGCCATGTGTTGCTCTGAGACCATCTGGGAGCTGATCCTATAGAAAGTCTTGGGAAGCTTGAAATATGGGACTGGGCAGGCCTTGGGAGATGGGAGTGTAGTGGACGTTAGCTGTCAACTTCATGTGGGCGAGCTTGCTCTTGGCCTTCTGATGACAGGGCAACGTCAGGAGTGGCGTGCACTGGTGCTGAGCTGTCGGGTCAGTTAAACTGGTGGTTTCTTGTTGCCATGACTATGGATCAGGTTTCTTCCCCCCTTCTCCCACCTCCCCTCCCTGCCTCCTCCCCACTTTTAGTGCTTTCTCAGACAAAGCTGTAGGAGAGACCCTCCCGGGATGTCTTCCCTAGGTAGTTAGTCGTCCTCCTTCCCGAGATTTCATTGGCGGGGATCTGACTTCTCACTGGACTGAATAGTTGAGAGCGCTAAGGCTTGGGGAGGCCACGTGGCTTCCCCGGGTTCCTGCAGTTGGTCCACAGGAGAAGGCCGTCCTTGTTCAGGTCTCTAGCGCGTCCGTGTCGCGATGCCAGGGACTGTGCTGTGATGACGTGGTTCCCTGCGGTGGTTCTCGCGCAGGTGTGCAATAGGTGTTTGTCGAATTAATAAAGTGAGTTTGCCAGTGGCTAGAAGTAGGCCACGTTTTCTTTCGACGAGCCCGGGAGTGGTCGCTGCTGACGCACGTTACAGTTGGCATGTTCTGTACCTTGTGTAGGTGAGGGGACCACTTGATAAGCCAAGCAGGTTCTAAGGTGTGAGGCAGTGCAGTTGGGACGCCCCGAGCAAGGCTCTGGTGTCTGTGACTATGGTGGAGGAAGGCGGCCATCCAGAGTTCTTCCTAGGTCTGGAGAGGTCCTTACTACGTTTCTTGTTGTTGTTTTGTTTTTTAAGCAAAGGGAACTTAGAGATTAAACGTTCCAACAAGCAGGATGCTCTCAGGAGGCTGCGAGTAAATCAGTGTGTGTTCCCCGTAGCGTCTGCCTGGAGGAACGCCCGGAGCTGCCCCTCAGCCCTCGCTCCGGGCCCTGGAGGCGCAGCGTCTCTGAGAAGTTCCCTGTACACACGGTCAAGAGCAGCCCCTCTCCCTGCTGAGCTCTTGCGAGCCTCCTCTTCCTCTCATCTCTTCGCGGAGCCACCAAGTGAGCTTTCTTGTTCCAAGTGCAGAGCAGCGGAAGGAGAACGAGGGTGGGTGGTGAGTCCTGGCCCAGAGGTTCAGCCAGACTCCCATCCAGGACGCCTGGGGAACGTTTTCAAAGCCTCGGACTCGGGACCGCCCAGGGTGAGGCCGGGCGTGCGGAGCTGTCTCCGCAGGGCTTGCCCGAGGCCGTGGTGCCCTCCCGCATGGGCTGCTCTAGTCCAGCCCTGTTGATTGGCGGAGGGAGCCTGGCTTCGGGGCGCTTGCTCTTGGTCTCCTAGCCAAACCTTCCGGGGGCTCCTGTAGCCATCCTGGGCTTGTTAGAGACCTGTAGAGCTGGGAGACAGATGAACCTGTTTCAGCCTGAGCCTTGGAGCAGTGACTGGGAGCCAAGATAGTCGCTGTTCCTTAATCCGTACAACAGCTTTGCTTTGTCCCCACGGACAAGGGCTGTGTTGTCCCAATCTTTATCCCTTGAGGGGGGCTGTCTGTGTAGGGGGCTGGCTGGCAGGGTCTATGGAAGCCAGCTCCGTGGTACTGGGTTTTGTGTGTTGATTGAATGCCGTTTGTGTAGTCCTTGGTCAGACATCGTGGGCCTCGGAGGGTTCAATAAAAGGAAATCGGTGGCTTTAGGATGATTTTTGAAAGGCGGAGGTTGTGTTGATCTTGTAGGCCCTGCCCACGAAGGGCAGGGGCAGGGCAGACGCAGGAGGGCTCTCTTCCCTGCAGGTACTGCTGCTGAAACTGTTCGAGCCAAGCTCCCCGTTTCTGTACTGGGCCCTGGCATTGTGACCATTTCCCCCTTTGGTGATTTTCCCCCTTTGATTCTGTGGGTGCAGAATCAGATTTGTAGTGGCTGCTCTGCTCCCAGGGAGGCCCCCAAGGGTAGCTTTGGAATCAGACGGTCCAGGCTTTCAGGTCTCCAGTTGTTAGCTGTGTGGACCTGGACAGGCGGCTTACCTTTTCTGTGCCTCAGTAAAATCGTGGCCCCCAGTCGTCCTAAAAATCCCCCAGTTAGAAGGATGCTTACTACCTACCTCATGAAGTTGGTGGTGGGATTAAGGTGCAGTGATGTCAAGGGCTTACAGGGATTTTTCATTTAGTGTTAGCAAAACCACCCCTGCCAAGAAACTCAAGCTCAAATATCTGCATTATTTCTGGCTCCCAATCTTGACTTTTTGGTTTGATCCTTTTTTTTCCTGATGCTGATTTTCAAGTTTGTGTTTTGCCGTTTGTATTGTTTGTATTCACATCATGCGTGGGTGAAATTAAATAGAAATGCTAGGCTTTTGTCACGGAGTCCAGAGTGCTTGAGTTTGGAATGACAAGACTTTCCTGAGCACAAGGGTGCAGATAGGCTAGTACCGCTGTAGCTTTTGGACCGAGCACATGTCCTGACCTCCCGTCCGAGGACTTTCACCCAAGTGTGTGTCCCTTCTCAGGCCTGTTTCTTCCTTAAGGTCCTAGAGTCTTATCTCGCTGCATGGACTTCCTAGTGTAGACAGCTTTTCTTCTACCTTTTCAGGTGCAGTGTAGTCAAAAAGCCCCAGATGTGATAATAATAAGGCTTGGTATTCCTCACAGCTGGCAACGTGTCATTGTGGTGGGATGGTTACACTTGTCCCACCTCCTGATGAACAGCTAGCTATAGGTGCTCCTGGCCAGAGGACCACACACACCACCTACGAGGGTAACTGTCCTCGGAAACCAACCTGGACTGTTAGCGCCGGACCAGGCACTTGGGAGGGAAGGTGAAGTCCAAAAGGACAGTCTGTAAGCTTGATGGGAGAAAATGTTAAGTTGGGGAAAGATCAGGGTGCAGAAAGGGGGAATGTGAAAAGATGTGTTTCAGCCCGTACACGTGAGGCACAAAGCCCAGGGAATAGATCTCACGAGCAAGGATGGAGGCCTTTTTGGGAGTGGGGGATTCTGAGCTGACTCTTGAAGAAAAAATGGAGAGCTTTTCAGGGTGAAAGTGACCCGTGTTGAGGATGGAAGTTTGACATAACCACCCTGCAGCACCCCTGCTCTAAACCTACAGGGAGGCAAGCAAGGGACGGCTGAGTGAGAAGCACGAAGGTTTGCCGTCTCGGGGGCAGGGAAATCCTTGCAGCTCCATGAGGGAGAGCTGCAATGCAGATGGAGCCTGCACGTGCTGGAACGTTCCCAGCAGGCAGGAGTGAGCAGGAAGCTGCCCTGGGCTGTGCGGGAGGGAACGGATGCTGGCTGGGCTGCTGGCAGTGGGAAGGTTGAGGCCACGTGTGCAGACGTGGGGAAATAGTCATCAGGATTTGTTCAACGACTGAAGAGTAAAGACAGGAGGGGAGGAAAGTTCCAGGTCCCCAAAGCTTGAGGGCCAGTGTGGAAGGCGCTGATTTTGAATGAAGATCACCTGAAAGCTGGAGAGAATTTTTGCAATGGGAAATCTACTTATGCTAAGCACCTGTACTTCCTGTCTCCTTCGGGACCATTCAGCCCTTGCAACAACTTGTAATAAATTAGCTACTACTATATCCCCAGCTTGATAGGCGAAAACATTGTGTCGCTCCTGTCCCGTGGACATGGTGGCCTTGCCTGGCTTCGTGCTGTCAGGTTCCCAAATGCATTCTCTTAGGCAGCGAAGTAGTTCTGATGGCGTTCATTGTCCTTTCACGTTTGTGCTTCAAGGTTTGAGATCCTTGTGGCTAAGGTCTGTGGAAGCCTGCCCTTGGAACGTGTGAGCACCGGGCTTCCTGAAGAGCTGCCTTCTCTGTCAGAGGGTGTGATAAGCCTTGGTACACACGGTCTTTTGCTGATGTTCTTTTCAGCAAGAAGCATTTTTCATCACTTGACAAGAAAGCCTTTCCTGTGTTTGACCTGAAGGACCTGATTAGCAGAGGCAGGAAAAGGGAATCAGCATTGCCATGTTTTAAAAAGTAAAAGAAGGGTCTGGTGGGGTTGTTTTTTTTTTTTTCCATCCCTCCCACACACCCTGCAAGTCCTATAATTAGCCCAACAGCCGCCTTCTGCTGATGGATTTCCTAAATCACTCCCAGAAAGAACTTGGGTGGTATGTACATCTCTTCTAAATAAAGGTCTTGTCTCCCCCCCCCCAAAATGTTTCCCACGAAATCCCAGACTCCTGAAATATTACAAGGCATTGGTTTCTAGGCAATTGCAACCACACTGAGTTCGGAAGCTCAGGTTTCTGCAGAGATGAATAAGAGCTAAAAGGAAGCGCAGGCACTGCGGTTGTAAGCGTTTTGTGTCTCAGGGCTGTGGGACAGAAAAGACTTCCAGTCCTCTGTAGCTGAAGAGGGTGGTGACCCACTGGGGCATATGGCTGTTTTTCATTCTTCAAAAAAATTTTTTTTATCAACTTCTCTTGACCAATTCGGTTATGCAAGAAGTCAGCAAATACTCTAAGTCCTGTGGGGGGTACTCTGCTCTCTCTGGGACTGAGAGTCAGCAGGGGGATGGACCTTGATCAGTGAGCCCCAGTGCTTAGAGAATCCTGCCCACCAAGAGTGGCAAGGAGCGGCAGGAGGCGCTGAACGTGCGGATGACCTCCTCTGCGGCCGGTGGTCAAGGGGGCTTTTGGGAGGCCTGGGCTTGCGGGATCCCAGACACCAGCACTTGGAGGATCGGGGTGTTAAGTTCACAGCTCTGGCCAGCTCCCCTTTGCCTAGTGGAGGCAGAACACTGTTCCCCGAGGGTGGGACCTACTTCCCCTTTCTCTTCAAAGTCTGTTTCTGTATCTAAAAATGAACTGGAGCCCCATCTGTTTGCTGATTTTTTTTTTCTGAAAACCCTTGAAATGTTTATTTTTAATACAGCTCCATGTGACTCTCCTCATCTTGGAGAAGATGCTTCTATTCAGGTGGCTTGGTGGGCACGCTGGGGACCTGTAGACCTTCCCCCTGGAAATGGAAGTAAAGCATCTGCGAGCAGCCTTCTGAACGAGGCACAGTCAGAGGCACTGGGCTGGGGTTTTTTTCCACAGGTAGCCTGTTTCCCTGTTGCCTGAATTCCGTTCGGGTGAAGACAGAGCGCTTGATTCACACTGAAGAGACCCGTGAGCTCCGGTAGCTCAGGCGGGTGTCCGTCTGTACCGAGATCGATGCCAGTGGCGTGATCTCTGGGTGATGCTTTCCCTCGAACGAATCCAGCCGACTGTCAGCTGCACGTGGTTTCCTTTGTGCCACCCTCCCCCCACCCCCGCCACACTTCAAGTGCCTTTGGGCAATGCTGAGTTGATGTTTGGAGGACAAAAATGTCACCCAGGACTGTACCCCCGTGTTCCAACCAGTTTAGCTTTATGCCCCCGGGTTTGCCATTTTCTCCCATGCGTGTTATTTCCTCGTGGCATCTCTTCTGGGTCGAGCCCCTCAGCCAGTCTCCCTGCGTTGGTCCCTGGACCCTTCTCCCCACTCTGTTTCCACTCCACTGAGGGATTAAAACTCTCAAGCCCACTCCATGGTTCCTGCTTATAATCACAGAGCAGCTTTCCAGTGCTTTTTCAGAATGAAGTCCAGAATTCTGAGTGGACTAGCGGGCCACGTGTCCTCTGATCCTGCTGTTCTCTGACATCTATCTCCAGGTGGCTCCAGTGTGCCCTCTCCTCCCTCCTTTCTGTCCCAGACCTTTGCTGGGCTGTTCTGTTGGCCTCGAATGCCTGTCTGCCACTGCTCACCCTGTTATCTCCTCCTCTTCCCCTTCACTTCCGGTTAGAATGTTCTTTATCTCCGAAGACTTTTCTTTGGACCCCAGATCATCTCTGGTCCCTTTCTGACTTGCTTTCATATTAGTCTTACGTTTTCTTCTTCACATTCATCCTAGGTGTGATGTATTTAGTCTTAAAACTATGTCGTTCCGGGCGCCTGGGTGGCTCAGTGGGTTAAAGCCGCTGCCTTCAGCTCAGGTCATGATCCCAGGGTCCTGGGATCGAGGCCCACATCGGGCTCTCTGCTCAGCAGGGAGCCTGCTTCCTCCTCTCTCCTCTCTCTCTGCCTGCCTCTCTGCTTACTTGTAATCTCTCTGTGTCAAATGAATAAATAAAAAATCTTTTTTTTTTTTTTTTTTTTTTTTTTTTTTTAAAAAACTATGTCGTTCCTACGAGTCTCCCATCAGACTGAAAGCTCAGGGAGGTCAGATGATTATCTTGCTTTGGATTTACCCGGGAGCCCCCACACTTAGCACATACAATACATTCAGTATTTCTCAGCTGTGGATTTTAAATACGTGTTTCTGCTTTTTCTTTCATAGACTTGCATATAACTTTTGGGGTGGGGGGAGTAACTTCTAGAACTGCGTGGCTACGAGCAGTTCCTGGATCGCTGTCTGAGAGCTGGTCATTGTCTCGTTTTGGGGAAACCTACCAAGTTGCATTTGCTGACTGCCAGTTCCCCACCCTCATCGCTTTCGGGGGCTCACCTGTTGGGGTGCCGCTTTTCTGGGGCGGTTCCACACACGTAGTCTCGTGAGACCTCACAGAATTCCCACTGGTGGTTAGGAAATTTGTTGGGCAGGTAGCTGAGCTCAGAGAAGGTTGGTGACTTGCCCCATTGCTGCAAGCGGTGGGTAAGGATAGAGAATCAAGGCGTTCTGGTTTGGAGCATGGGCTGCCCTTTCTGACGTGTTCGTGGCGGCCTGTTGAATTCGGTAACGAGAATACGCGCATCCCTTAGAAACCCTGCTGACTCGGGGCTCGCAGGTAATGAAGGAGCAACGACTTGGGGGACAGCTGGGTTGGGGTAGTTGGCCTCCGTTACTCTGAGAAATCTAGCCGTGCTCCTGGAGGCTGGGGAACTAAGTTGGACTTCTTGGATGTCACTGTGCATGAAATGGAAGGCTTGTTTGCTCCGGCCACAGAGAATGCCCACGAGAGTTTGTGGAAGGAGGAACTTAATAAACAACTCGCTAAACGGGTTACATGCTTTCCTTCAGCCGCACGTAGACGTCTTAGTTACGACGAGTGACAGACTGTGGCAGGATGGGCCCTGTGCCGTGCAGTCAGTACGCGGCTCCCTGCTGGATGGGCTGGGGGAGGGGCTCGGCATTGGCAGGTGTGGCTCTTTAAATGGGAGGAATGAAAATACGGTGGATGGAGGAAAGGGCAGAGAGGGGTTCAGCTCATAAGAAATTCCTGACCGCCCACAACCTAATGAAGACTTACTCTCCTCTTGCCAACAGCTGGCAAGCTACCAAGGGCGAGGTGGGGGGGGGCGGAGATGAGCACGTGGGCAGTTAGTCACTCCCCCCAAAGACAGACTTCTCCGATCTGCAGGCTGGGGAAGGAAGTCATGGGCTTTGAACCCAGACAGACCCGAGTGCGGAATTACTGCCTTGCTTCTCACCAGCCTGAGCAAGTTACCCTTTGGGAGTCTGTGTCTCCTTCTGTGAAGGGGGAGGTGAGGATGCCTCACAGGGGAATGGCAGGACTCGGGGGCCTCACGTTTGTGAAGTTCCTAGTACCGGTCCTAGCATGGCGTGAGGTGCCAGGTCTTAAGTCGTCGTGGGCGTGTCTGCTGTGGGCTCCCCGGGTGCCACCGCAGCTCGGTGGGTTCTGGTCCCTGCGGTCCGTGAGCTTCTGATAGGGTAGCCGAAGATAGGCTTAGCTTCTCTCTCAGCAAATCAAAGGCACCTGTGCTTTCCCATTTCGATATTCTGGAATCTGGGATGTCTTAAGAGGCGATGGCGTGTCCTGGTTTGATGGGCAGTGTTCCTTACTGTCTTAGAGGTGCATCTTACCGTGGTTGGCATCTGGGATTCCCTGAGACCCGTAGCCAGAGGATTCTCTGGAAAGATTCTCAGAGACTGGTTGCCTGGTGGGTGAGGACCCAGAAGCCCCTCCGCAGACCTGCAGGGAACACCCATTTCTCTGGAGTGTAACAGAATGAAGATTGCAGTTTCAGTGAGGTGCTGGTGAAGTTTGGGGGTGTGTGTGTCAGCAGAACTCTGAAGTAGGGGTTCAGTGGATTCATCTGGAAGAGGCATGTTGGCAGTGAAATTCAGGGGCAATTTCTCCCTTGTCCGCCTGTGTGGGAGTTGAATTTTAGAACTTAGGATAGTGAATTATTTGTTGAAAGTTACTTCCCCCCCCCGCCAGCCCTTGTTTGCACCTGGTGGAGAGAATAAAGCTTTAGAGCACAAAATATAATTTCCTTCCCCACTTGTTTCTTTTCTTGGCATTTTTAGAAAATCCGACTCAGTCTTTGGAGTCCTTGAGCACTTTACTCCTTGCAACACTTTTCCCCACTACCCAGAACACATACCGTGCCCGCCGCACATCCCCAGGCGTGCGCACATGCGTGTACGTGTGCACACACAGATTGGCCTAATGAGACCTTAGCAAGCCCTGGCATTTGTTCTGACACATGCCTGGCCTTAGATTTACCACCTGGACCTGCCCCTGTCTGTGACCTGGGCCAGGGTGGGACTCCTGAACAGGCCCATGTCCCTGTGTCTCTGGTTCCCTTCGGGGCGAGGCCCTGACAGTTTGAGTCTCCACCTAAGTGCAGGTGCGCAGGGATGCTTTCAGGCCTGAGACCAGGTGAAGCTGAAAGCAAACCGAGTGGGAACTGGGCTCTGTTCCAGCAGAGGCACTTGAGCATTGCATTTCCAGGCTGGCTGGGGGCAGTGGATCTGGGCAGCCCGAGGCTTTAGGGGGTCATTCGGAAACAACCGCCTCTGAATGGAAAGCTTCTGACCGAGTGACAAGGAGGACTCCCTGGTTATTGGGGCACAGGCTTAATGAAAGCCATCCTGGGAGGCGGAGAGCTAATTGAGCCTGACCCTCGGAGGACCTGAACAGTTTCACATATAGACACTCACTCTGCGACCTTGCCCATGGCAGGGGACCTGAGACGATGCTCAGGCACATCTGTCAGGCTAGAGCTCAGTGTGTCCCCCATGGCCATGATGGAAGATGCCATGTGGTCTAGCCCTCGGTGGTGCTTTTAACCTGCCTGTGTTAGGACTGGGCTCCCCTTTACGTCAGGGGACGAAGGAGACTTGGGAGCCCTGGTTCTTTTCTGCGACCCCAGCGGGTCCTGGCTCTGGGAAAGGTACTGCTTCCTAATTTTATTAATGATAGGCTCTCCTCCCTTCACCCATGCTCGCCTTCCTTCCAGAAGCCTGAGGGGCTTGTGGTGGAGACCACCATCATCCCTGTCACTGCCCCGAGGTTCGAAACAACATCCTGATCCACCTTCTCCAAGATGGAAATCCGTTGCGTCCTTCCGAGTCACCCCTGCTCAAGAAAGATGCCCGACATTTTCAGTATCTCTTGACCCAGACAGAGACAGTCCTAATGATGCTTAAAGAAATGCAGGCTGGGGGTTGGTTTTCAGGGTCAGCTGTGCCTTTGACATGGCTGAGTTCTCGTGGACCCTCCTCTAGATTCCAGGGAGGGGCTGCAGAGGGCCGCCCCCCCCCCCGGGTGCCGAGCTTTGACCATGCTGCTGACTCCTTGCTGCCTGCAGTGCTGGTGCTCGAGTGGAGTCCCAAAGCCCAGGGCCTCGCCCGCATTGGTGCCCTGGAGGCAGCGGCCCCTCTTTCAGCATCTCCTGTGACTCAGCCCCAGGAAGCGAGGGCCCGGTCGCCTGGAGCGACCCCAAGGTGCACTCCTGGGGCTGAAAAGGCGTATCTCAAGGCCCCAATGTGATTCCCCAGATCTGCAGGCAAAGCTTAGCCAGGTGGAGGATTTGGTCAGGGTGTGTTGGCGGACGGGGGATGGAGGTCTTCCAACAATGAACTCGGGGGATGCAACTTCCAGCTTGTTTGGCTTTTTATCCCACAGCTGTTTCTAAGGAATGCAAATCCTTTTTCATATTTAAAGAAATGGACTCTTCACTCCCTTTTTTTAGTGAGCGTTTTAATACATATATATGATCCATACATTTATTCTTAAATTGACGGAATTGGTGGTGATTTTCATTAAGTTGGCCCCCAGCCTGCTGTTCTTCTCCAGAACGAGGCAGCAACAGGCCGGAGCGAAGTAAGGAGGTGGCCGGCCGTGTTGCTGTGAGTGGTGGAAGGGTGTGCCCTGGGCCTTCTGCGGGCTTGTATTCTAGGCTCTTGAGTGTATACCTTGGAGTGGAATTCCTGACTGATATGGCAACAATGTTTCACTTTTTAAAGTCTTGCCAAATTATTTTCCAAAGCACCCACACCATTTTTCGGTTCCACTAGCAATGGACCGTAGTTCCGTTTTCTCCACATCCTTGCCAACACTGTTCTGGGTTGTCCTTCATTATAGTCCTCCTACTTGGTGTGAAGTACTCAATATCTCATTATGATTTTAATTCACATTTCCATAATGACGAATAATACTGATCATCTTTCCATGATTTTTTTTTGATGTTTGCATATCTTTTGGAGGAAATATGCAAATCCTTTGCCCATTTTTTAATTGTTGGTCTTTTTATTGAGTTGTAAGAGTTCTTATATTCTGAATATAAGCCCTTGATATGAGCGGTTGTCTGCAAATATTTTGTCCCATTCACTGAGTTGTTTTCACTTGCGTGATGGTATCCTTTGAAGCACGAAGTTTTAAACTTTGTCCAATTTTTCTTTCTTTGCTTATACTTCTGAAGTTATATATAAAACCATCCCCTAATCTAAGGTTATGAAGATTTACTCCTATGTTTTCTCATAAGAGTTGTGTAGTTGTAGCTTTGACATTGGCAGGTGATCCCGTTCTGTATACAGTGTGAAGTAGTGGATCCAACTTCATTCTTTTGCATGAGGTTATCCAGCTGCCCCAAGACCATTTGTTGAAAAGACTATTTTTTTTTTTAAAATCACCCATCTCTCCCACTCCTGACCTACTGCCTCTGGCAGCCACCCATTTGCCTTTATCCGTGAGGTTGGTGTATAGATCTGTGTATGTGTGTATTTAGATTAAATTTAGAATTCAGATTAAGTTCAGACAGATCATGAAATATTTCTTATTTCACTTAACAAATGATTCTTTAAAACATAGTTTACCATAGTCTTAAGTTCCAGAATTGCTTCAATATCAAGCCAACAAAAGATAGGCCGAGAAATCATCAGGGAAAGTCCTGTATTTGGCAGGAACTGTAACATATTAGTAATGTGTGGACAGCAAGGGAAGTGTCCTACCCTTAACATGTATATGGAACGGTGACAGAGGCGAGTCATCAGGGGTAACTCGGGAGCGAGGGTGTTGAAAGAAGGGAACAACGTGTGTCCTTGCCAAGCCAGTTCAGTTTCTTCTGGAAGCTCTGCCCTCAGCCGCCTCCGTGTAGCTTTGGCTGATGGTGCACAGCCAGGTGAGTTCGGAGGAGGAGAGTGAAGACTTTATCCCTTTATTCAGTGGGTTCTCCTGTGCAGTTGACATCTTCCAAAGTCCTAGGCAGAACTCACTACCCTGCCTGCTTCCCAAAGCATTGTGTCTGCCCTGCACAGTGTGTGGGGTATTTGGTTATTTATTGTCTCTGCTCGGCAGTGAGCATCTACAAGGTGAGGATGTTGGATTCATTTTTGTGTCTGTAGTTCAGCTCTGTGCGTGACTCAGAGAACACAGTGCCTCAAATTGAATTAAACCCCAGAATTGCACAGTGAAACTTAGCCTTTTCAGAAGGCAGTCTTGGTAAAAGGAGATCTTTCTTGTTTCATTTTGTGCCCCCTTTTTTCTAAGAAGTGATGTCCTGCTTTTGTTGGTATCAGAGTACACGCTTCTAAACTTAAAGGGAATGTGGATCACAAGATCTTTTTGTCCTAATGCAGGGTGTCCTAATCAATGTGGTACTGCAAAAACAAGATATGGTTAAAAGGAAGTGTGAGTGTTGCTGCTTCAGAGCTCAGTGAAAGCTGAAGATTGGTTTTGAAACTGAAGGTGCCTGATGGGACTCTCATGTCGTTTCAGCTCCGTGATGCTCTGAAAGACCTATTAATGCTTTGTGCTCTTAAACTGAGATGTCATGAGGGTGGCAGATTGGGAAGGAAGTCCCATCCTCATAAATGCTTTTAACCTTTAGGAAGATTCTGTATCTGTGCTGTGTCTTTATTTTGAAAATTAGTTGCACGAAATTCCAAATTTAGTGATCAAACACATTAGCAGATTTGTCAGGTTGTAACAAGTCTGTACTTTGAAAAGAACTCACTGTGATTTCCCTGGCTCTTTGACTTGCCTCACACTAAACCAGACAAGCAGTGAAAATATGCATACAACTCTACCCCGCAAAAAGGTGCTTTTGAAAAGTGAGGTGAACCTATTCTCCTGTAACACCTTTGTGAACACATAAAAAAGATTTTGGCGAAAACAAATCTAGTAGCATTTAAAATTTATTGAATGTGGCTGTTTTGTTCATTTTTTCCCTCACATTGTTCATAGTATTTTGAAGAGAGCCTGGCTTTGAGGAAACACAACTTAAACATGCTTTCTGTGCTTTCGAGAGAAGGACTACATGGAGAAATGGAGGTATTTTTTATTGTAATTCTTTAGTCCTTCTGCCTTTGAAAAACATACACAACGTAGCAAATCTAACCTGGCTATTCACTTTCCTAAATTGAACATCTTTGCCCAACCTCAACCTTTTGTTCTCCCACCAAAACTCGGCTTCTGTGTTCCTGGCTCGGTGCTAAATACAGAAGCGTGCTCTCTGTTGGGTAGTTCAGCCCAGAGATGGCACTTGTATATAAAGCTGTTGCCTTTGTAAGCAGAATGGCAGGTGCCAAGAGGGACGAGGCATAAGTAGCCCGGGACCAGGGGCTTGTGCCCAGACTTGGGGTTGTATTGCTTTTATTGTTGTCAGGGTGTGTTCCTCCAGCACACTGTGTGCAAGTGGAAACCTCGACCATGGTAGAAAGCAGAAGGACTAAAACCTCTCATTGGTAAATGCTCCCCGATTGTCCTCAGATGCAGCCAGTGGGGCTGTGTTGTTGCCAGGAGCCTGAGTTTAGAGGCACCATGGATCGAACTCCTGTATTGGTTACTTTTAAGAAGTGATTTCTCATTTAGTTGGGTTTTCATTTTCAAGGAGGCATCCTTTAGGGAATGGAGGATGTTTTTGTTTTTAAAGTATCATTTACAGCTTTGCCAGAATTTCATCGGATGGATAGAAAGAGTGGAGGCTTTGGCTTTGGAATTAGGTCTTTGTCCCTCATTAACTGAGTGGCCTCTGACGGCACAGTTAATCCACGCAGTAATCACCAAGCGATGCGCTTGGTGAATGCCCTGGGCCGGGCCCCCAAAGACTGCATGTTGTAGAGACGAGCATCGGAACAGCTAAGGAAGGTTCGTGGGACAACAGGGTAGGGGCATCCCACCCTGGTGGCAAGGATTGGGAAGGGCCTTCCTCTTCATCTGAATTTCTTCTTCTGTAGAGATAACAGTAGCTCCGTGGGTAAGTGCTTGTGTGTTCAATGAAAATAAGACAAAGGGAAGAAGGCCTGCCGCACAGTCTGCGGAGCGAACGCTGGTTGCCGACGCCATCCTCAGCAAGGCCAGCAGCAGGCGCGTGGAAGGCGGGCGGCTCAGTCTACAAGGGGAACAGACACGTGGCGGGAAAGCAGAGGCGCTGGAGGAAATGGGGAGCTGGACCTGAGGACTGGGCCCAGAGCAGGGGGTGGTTTCTCCTGTGACTCCCCCCGCATCTTACCCTTTACCCTGTGTGTTCTGCGTGTCGCCCTTCCTGCCCGGCGATGAGTGCACAAGTCAGGACGGGCCGACACGGGGGTATTTCGGTTGCCCGGTAATGGGCTCCTGCACCGTAGTATATTTGTTGCAAATTGTGCCCCCACTGCTTCTGAAAACCGCTGATTCATGAACCTGGTAAAGCCTGATTTTTTTTTCCGTTTTAACTTTGGAAGAAAAGGGTATGATTTGGAACTGCCATGGGGTGGTTTCCGGCTGGGTGAAAGTACAATGACCCCACTGCTTGGCTCTCACCCTCCCTTAAAAAAAAAAAAA
>LNAC01000328.1:893808-1058366 GCA_002007465.1 Ailurus styani | reverse complement strand
GGGGGGGGGGTGGGCTGAACCGGGGGACGAGCACCGCAGCCTCGAGCAGAATGAGGAACGGCCCACGGTCCTGCCTTGAAGGTTTCCTTCCCCGGGAGACACTGTGCGCCCCCGGGAACCTCGGTTTTCACGGCTCGATAGGAACACACTTAGCTCTTCCTGTGCCGGGGCCGCAGGAATGGGGCCTGTGGATCTGCAGCTCCACGACGCCCAGGAAAGCCCCCGACCCAGAGCCCGTTCCCACGGCGACTGTCCGGATCCCAGAGGGGACTTGTCACGGCTGGGGTCCCGCTCCACAGGCTGGCTTTAACCGCCACTGTGTGAGGGAGTGAGGAGTGGCACCAGCCCCAGGACTCCTGGGGGACGAGGAGCGGCGTTTGGGGGTCCGGTGTGGACGGCCCCACAGTGGCCTAGGAAATGGAGCAGGAATCCCCCTCCTCACTTCCTGCTGTCTCCGCGGTCGTGGAAGTGGCAGTACCCCAGTTTGAAACCACGGAGGGTGGCCCTCATGGCTTGAGGTGGAGGCTCTGGGACTGGCAGGAACTGGAGTCCCCGCGGGAGACGGGGAACCAGCACCTACCCACCATGGTCATCACCGTGATGATTCCGCACCGTCCTTTCCCCTGTTCCGTATGATCTCAGGGACGGGTTGGCTTGCTGCCTTTCCAAGCCCATCGTGTCTTGGATTGAACTGGGCTTGAGAGCAGGGCGACACTGGGAAGGAGCTCAGATGAGAGCTTCCTACCACACTTCTGAGTTTCTTTTGTGCTTGGACCTAAATCTGGTCTATTCTGTCCTCTCTCCCTGATGGAAGTGTGCATCCTTCTAGGTTTTCAGTAGGACTATTTAGCTTAAATAGGAGTCAAAATACCTTGGTTTTTTTGTTTTGTTTTCCAGACCCATAGCAGGGCTAAGCAGGTTTTTAAGATTGTGGGATATGATCTATGTCTTTGAGCTAAGTCCATTTTTTCCCTCAATAACCCCAGTTGATAGGGTGGTTAGCCATCAGCATTAGACGTGAACCCAGTGCTTATGGAGACTTTGTCTGGTTTCTTGAAACAATTCTTCAGCCTGTCCTAGTTCCATGATTTGATTTTAGCAGAATTAATCTGAAATGACTCATGATTATAAAATTGATTGCATTCAGCTTAAAATTAGTTGGTGAGCTGAGCCAGGCCCACCGTCCTCTGTGGGCCGGTGGCTGGCACACGAAAGCTCTGGTGGGCTGAGGCCCTGGGGACCCCTCGGTCAGTGTGCCAGCTTCCGAGGGGATGGACAGCAGGTCGGACCGGCTCAGGTGGGCGCTGCATCAGTGGCAGGCAAGTACAAGCTGGACACGGGTCTGAAATGCCAGGTAACGGTAAAGCATACTTTCTGGAAGAAAACCCAAATTTGGGGTTGGAAGAGGTAGAGCTGGGCACGTTTCAGGTTTTCAAGGTACCAATCCCAAGGTAGAAGAACTTTTTGGAGGGGTTGAGGGGGGCGGTTCCTTTGCCTTCACCTTGTAGCCATGCGACCATTGACCCAGGGCTGGGCCAGGCAAGTGGAGGTACCTGGCCAGGGGACAGGAAGTGGGGGCAGGTGGGATTTGTAGAGGGACGTGGAGGCCGGCGGGGAGGCAGATGGCAGAGACGTGCTGAGTGATAATGGGGTGGCTGAGTGTCTGTGGTCAGCTCAGCTACAGGAATGGACTTTTCTCAGACGAGGAATATCTTTAGATCAGCATAAATGCGTCTGGGACTGCCTGTATTCGACTTTTCCTTTGGAATGTTCTTATTTTCCTCACAAATTGACTTCATTCACACACTTTGGCAGTACGTGACCGAATTTAGAGCTGAGTTCTTTTTGGCAAGAAAAGTTCATTAATTTTAGTTGGCTCCCCACACATCTCACAAATGTGCCTGAAAAAAATAAAGTGCTGCTTCTCGCCACCTAGACTTCATAAAATTGCCAGGAATGCTGGGTTTTCAGATAAAAAGGATGACCCGCTTACGTTGATGCTGAGAGGAGAAGGGGTCCCCTCCAAAGCATTTTGAGCCGTAGCTTCTGGGAAAATTGTGTGAAGTGCTAGAGCCTCCGTGAGTGCGCAGACTCTCATGCCCACATTCCTGAAAATTCTCTGTCAACCTTTAAAAGTGACGGGGTGCCAAGCCTGTGAGGACTCGCAGGGTAGGAGGAAGGGCCGTGCTCGTGACATCTGTTGAACTGGGCTCTTACGCGTGTGTGAGTGGTCCTCACACTTCAGGTTTAAGAGCTCGGGAGAGACCAAAGCGCCTGCCTTCATTCTTCATCTGTGAGTGAGCAGGAGTGGGAAGCTCCTAGAAACCTCGTAAGGTGCAAGCCCAGCTACACATCTGTTTGCCCCCCTTGTCTTCTCCCTGTCCCGGGATGTGACCATCCCCTCAAGATCCATGACAGATTGGAGTCTCACAACGTGACCACCTTCAGAAATAGGGACTTTGCAGGTGTAATTAAGACACCACAGTAGGTCAGCATGGACCCTAAATCCAGTGCCTGTTGTCCTCCTAAGAAAGCCACGTAAAGACACGGAGGCTCGGGAAGAAGGGCACGTGGCGGGGTAAAGAATGTAGCCACATGTTGACAAGCCAAGCAGACCAGGAGTTTCCAGGAGCCCCCAGAAACTAGGAGAGCGGCATGGGGCAGGTTCTCCCTCAGCCTCTAGAAGGAACCAGCCCTGCCAACGTCTTGACTTTGGACTTCCAGCCTCCACGACTGTGAAAGAACTCCTTCGCGTTACTTTAAGCACCCAGTGTGTGGGGCGTGGTTACGGCAGCCCCCGGACCCTGCAGCACCCCTGCCCCTCCTCCCCGGACTCGTGTGTCTCCTTCATCCACTCACTGGAGGGTGCACACTGCCATTCGTTCTCGTTTCCCCTTGTCCTGCCCCCACCGAAGTGCTCCGAAGGGTCTCTGCTGATTTTCCTTTCCTTTCCTTTCCATCCGCGGCTCTGTGGGAAGCTGGTGTTTGGAATAGTCGGACCCTGCCCGGGGTTGATACTGTCTTTCTCAGCAGTGCATTGGAGTGGATCCTTGAACATCTAGATGTGAAAGCTGGCCGGCTTCCAGCCCCAGGTTCTGTGCTTGCTTCAAGTTCACATCTCCACCATGTGACATGATTTGGGGTCTAATTTAGAGCTAAGTGTAGGTGTCAGAAGAAAGACACAAGCCCAAGACAAAATTCCCTCTTCCCCTTGCCCCCTGACTTGGCTTCCCAGGCCAGGGCACGCTTGATTGCCCCCCCCTGCCTAGGGCTGTCCTGCCGAGAGGCACGTTGAGCCTTAAAGGCAGGGCTTTCTGGGAAAGGAAAGAGTGGCGAGTAACAGCCGACGGGGAGGCATTCCAGTGGCTTAGGCTGACTTCGGGATTCTGGGTGTGCCTTGAATGCCAATGGCTTCCACCAGTGTGGCCGAGGGAGGATGCCTGGCGGGACTAGGGCAGAAGACTTGTTTTTGTCCAAAGTGATCATGACGGTAACTTAGTATTTTAGTAAGAATTTAAGGGATAGACTCGTCTTGGAATCTTTTCCTTGTTCAGTAACATTTCTGCTGTTTTAGGTATTTGTCAGAGAACAGAGGAGTTCTTAAGCCTCGGTTTTGAGCCTGTGTGGATCAGGAGAACACACACTTGTGCTTCTACTGAGGGTAGTGCCCTCTTCTGTGGGTTGAAGAGCTGTGTGGGCTTGCTTAGCGGGGAGGTGGGGACACGACACATTGGGGTGTGGCTGGAATAGCACCTGCAGGCCAGTGTAGAGACTTAATTCCCTATAAAGGTTAGTCTTTACCATTAACAGCGTTAGCTACTGGATCACCTACTGGACTCTTCCAGACCTCTATTCTTTACTGAATGAAGGAGTGAGGCCTGATGCACTCATGGGTTGTTACTGAATGTAAGAATCCGTCTCTTTCATCCATCCAGTTGGTTTGGAGAAGCAGCCTGACATCAACATTAGAACCTTCACAAAGTCCTATTGTAAAGGCGGTGATTTCCAAAAATGTAGGAAGCCTAAGACAAGAGCTCCAGGTTACTTAGTTGATGGCTGGGGCGGGGTTGGGCAGGGCCAGCAGCAGGGGTATACCGATTTTAACCTCTAAAATTTGAGATGCTACTGAAAACCTGTCTTGCAGAATCCTGTAGTGACGAGTTCCTTCTTTTGTAGGGCTCTTTGAATGAATTTGCTTTCTATTTAGGTCATTGAATAGTTATATCTGAAACATCGATTTAAGGCTCGAAGAAATCTACAACTTTCTGGAACGGAGCCTAGACTCCAGAATTAAACAAAAAATGAGTACTCGAGTGATCACAAAACCCCCAATGGCATGCTGTACCCTGCTAGAGTCCCTTCTGTACTGATTTTTAAGGAAAATGGCTTCATTATATTTGAGATTAATGATAAATACTTAGAATTTTGTGTTAGAACCTTTAATATTAAAATACTTATGAAACAAAAGAATTTTATATCCTTTTACAGGTTTGCTGACTTTCCTAGTTCACATCCGATTAGAGCAAGCAAAAGGGGAAGTGGGGTAATAGCCTATGATAAATGCCTACTATGCTCCAGGCACTTGACATAGGGTTTATGATTTCCATTTTATAGATGGGGATGTAGAGACTCAGCTAAGGCAACTTGAAGTTCACCCAACTACAAAGCAGGGAAGTTGGATCTGAACCCAGTTTGCTTGTCTGCAAAGCTTCCCCACTCTTGTGTGTAGACACCTACATGGTGAGAAAGGGCAATCAGGTTTCAGCAGAAGCACCAAAGAGCAGCGTGATGAATCCTTGTTGAAAGATCAAATGATCTGTATTTCCTGTTTGAAAAGGTAGGAAGGTATCTACTACAATACACCTTAGTATTAGCAGATTGAGTTTGGGTTTTCTTTTTTCTTTTTTTATTTTTGTTTTAAGAGAGATTGCTTGGGAAGGGCAGAGGGCAAGAGAGAATCTTAAGCAGGCTCCATTCCCAGTGTGGAGCCCCATGTGGGGCTCTGTCCCATGACCCTAAGATCATGACCTGAACTCAAATTGAGTCAGACGCTTAACCAATTAAGCCACCCAGCTGCCCCGAGTTATTTTTAAAGAATTTTTGGTAGGTGCAGGACGCTTGAAAAATTCCTCTGGAATACCTATCTTCTAACAGCGCTAGATAAACTAGATTTTGCAGTGTCTTGTTTTGGTTATAATGCGATCTCCGGTTCTTGTTGACATCGAGAAGCAAGGTTGTAGGCTGGACGATGTTTCTGCTGATTTTTACTGTATTGATCTGATTTCTTTGGGAGTGCTTTAGAAGCACATAATTACTTGGGACATTTTGTTTTTTCCCTGTAAGTATTGCTCTCAGCTGGCTTCCTGACTTTTATCCCACCCCCACCCCCAGTGCTACCAGGTGAGCGAGCATGCAGACTGCATTGTCTGGCTGGCTGGCTCTCACATGTGCAGGAAGGATCACGTCAGCGGGGCCTTGAGTAATCCATCCTCAGTCCTTGGGGATGAATCATTCATGAAAGCAGTTTTTCTATCACTGGATGCGAGCTTTTCTTGTAAAATTGACTTTTTTTTTTTAATTAACCTTTGCTTTCTGCCTGTTTCCAACACAGTTTTTGAAATTTGCAGGGCATGCTGTTTTGTTTTTTTGAGTAAGTCCCAAGGAACGGGCATTGTTAGCTTCAAGGACCATGTGATGGGATGAGTTCTGTAGATAGTCTATGAAGATCGTTGACTGTGGATTTGGAAATGCCCAGCAGAGTTGAAGGTGGTGTGTGGGCGGTGCTTGTATATATTCCTAAGCCATGTCACTGAAGTCATGGTTCTTACTACTGTGTGGGTCTTAAAAAAAAAAATTTACTGCCTTGAGATTTGGTCTAGTTTAAACATTCGGTGTATGGAAGGGTTTGTGTGGAAGAGGAAGAGAAAAAAAATACAGGGTTGTTAAGCTAAGGTGTGACACCTTTCCAAGCCCACGTGTCTCCTCCCTCACCCCTATGTCACACTAGTCTTGGTACATTTTGTGCCTTTCTGTTTCTGCGTTTCAGCCATGCAGAGGGGGGAGTCCTGAAATCACTCTCTATTTGGCCTCTGGTGCTTACTGAGCTTCAGTGGAAGGTCTTCGCTTGTCATTACCAGTGAGTCATTCTGCTAAGGCTTTGGAGAGCCAGCCGAATTGCACCTTTGTCGCTGCTAGGGGCTCTGCCGGTCATCCGCTGGTGGGGCACACCACCAGGCTCCCGCAGAAGTGAAACCGCATTCCCAGGATTTGACATGTGGGAGATGCTTCCCATCAGCAGTGGTGATCGGCTCTGTGTCACAGGTCCTAGCCAGGGTTTATTGCAGAAACCGGTTTACGAAATAGATCTATGTAGCCTTCCCCAAGACTCTGTCTTGATAGGTTTGTTCTATAAAAAAAATATATATATACATCCAAATACTTTAAAGGTCACAACTTGTTTTTAAAAAATAAAAAATTCTTTCAACCAAGTCCCTCTAAACTTGTTTTGATCTCAACCAGCATGTGTTATCTTGCACATTCAAATATAGGTAGTTAATTATCTAGCGACAGTAAAATGTTCTACAGTGGAACACTGCGGTAGCATGAACTCGGAATAGTTTCGGATCTCCCTCATTTTCTGATATTCAAAATCAGAATGACCTCAAATTTCAGTGTGATAATTGCCTTCATTGCTGCTTGTGCCTATTTTGAGATGCAGTCATTGAGGGCCGGAGAACTCCCGTCCTAGGCAGTGAGTGGCCCAAAGCATGCACACTTTTCTAGGGGAAGGTATTCAAAGATACATTCTCAATCGAAAACTGTTCATGGGGCCCTCAGGTTTATATTGATTTTTCGATGTTAAGGAACATTGACCTGAGCACCTGGTTGATGTAGAAGCATTTTGTGGGCTTCACGGTAACTCAAGAACTAACTGGGAGCCCGGAGATGACAGGCCTGTGACAGAGTTCCTGACTCCCAAGCAGGTTCTGTGAGACCTCCCTGAGGTATTTCTGGCCTCACGAGCAGCTTGAGGGTTTTTCTTTTTCAAATATGTATTTCTATTGCTTTTGACGTGAAACCTTGGCTGTGGGGCAGGGCTGTGGAGCCGATTCTGTGACTCCTGCCTTCAGATCTCAAGTCAGGATTGGCACGTGCATTCCTGGGGGGAATGTGCTTAGCAGTTTCTGGAAGAGCGAGTAAGACCAAGCCTGGTTGGTCAATACTTCTTCCTCTTTGTTCCTAAGCCACTTCGGTCTGGCAGGATACAAGGGAGGAAGTGTCACCCTGGAGAGAAGCAGCAGGCTCTTCATTCCAAGCAGCAGCCGGCGGGTCCCTGATTCAGTGCGGGTACTGCTGGGGCGGGGGGCGGGCGCGGAAAAGGCACCCGGCAGCTAGGTTTGCCGTAAGATGATAATTTGTGTCTGTATGGAAATTGTTTTTCTGATACTTGGATTTATTGTTATATAGCCTACCCCAAGGTATTTTTAGTTTTTACAACTTTACCTGTAGGATCTATAAACATTTTCCCTCTATCAGTTGGTTTTCTTGTCAAAATAAGACTTCCATCAGTGGTCTCTCTTAATTTGTTAAAGCACATACATGGTATTCGTCCTTTTTCAGACACTTCTTTTCTAAGCCAAGATAAAGGTCATCATCGCCAATGATGGCAGCTTCCTTAGAGGCAATTTACAAAAACACAAATATTCCTACCTACCACCTACAGTGTTTGCTTTCTATAAAAACGTTGTTTCTTAGAGGCATAAAAGGCCATCTTTTGGGGGTGGGGGGGGAAATCCCGAGACATTGTTGTTACAACCTAGGAAATAGCAGCTAAAGTGTGAAGGGAGAATTGCACGTACATGCATTTGTAAATACAGAGGCATACATGCACATTATTTTAAAGATTTTGAGAGAGCAAGAGAGCACAAGTAGTGGCAGAGGGAGAAGCAGGCTCCCTGCTGAGCGAGGAGCCCGACGAGGGGCTCGATCCCAGGACCCTGGGATGCTGACCTGAGCCGAAGGCAGATGCTTAACTGAGCCACCCGGGCATGCCCCCCCACCCTTTTTAAATTTTTTTTTTTTAAGATATTGTTTATTTGACAGAGATCACAAGTAGGCAGAGAGCCAGGCAGAGGAGGAAGCAGGCTCCCTGCTGAGCAGAGAGCCCAATGCGGGCCTCGATCCCAGGACCCTGAGATCATGACCTGAGCAGAAGGCAGAGGCTTAACCCATTGAGCCACCCAGGTGCCCACCCTTTTTAAATTTTTATTTGAAGTAGGCTCCGTGCCCAGTGTGGAGCTTGAACTCATGACCCCGAGGTTAAGAGTAGCATGCCCTATCGGCTGAGCCAGCCAGGTGCCCCTCTTTGGGTTTTGACATAAGTATCCTGACATATATCCCTCATCATAGTGTTAAACAGAATACTTTCATTGTCCTAAAATTCCTCTCAGCTATACCTGTTCATCCCTTTCCTCTACTTATTTATAGAATATATATTATTATACAAGATTATAATATCGTACATGTATATAATGTATTTTAGGTGTTAAAATACTGTTGTAACTATTATTTACTCCTGTTTTTATTGGCTCCCTAGTTTTGCCTTTTGTGGAAGGTCTTGCAGGTGAAACCACACAGTATGCATTCTTTTTATCTCGGCTTTCACTGAGTAATACATGTGTGAGTTTCCTCCATGTCTTTTCATGTCTTGAAAGCTCATTTCATATTAGTGCTGAATAAAAGACCATTGGTTTTATCCCTGTTTATCCACTGGCAAACTACAGGGTATTTTGATGACGTCCAAGTTTTGGCAGTTTTGAATAAGGCTGCCCTGAACATCCGTCTAGAGGTTTTTGTGGGGATATCAGTTTTCACTTTGGGTGAAGACCAAGCAGTGTCATTGCTTGGATTCTATGGTAAAAATGTTTAGTTTTATCTGAATTTGCCTGTCTTCCAAAACGTACCATTTTGTATTTCCCCCAGCAGCGAATGTGCTCATGCCTGCTGCTTCACACGCTCACCAGCGTTTTGTGTTTCCGGTGCTCTGGATTTCGGGTCCCCTAATGACTCATTGTTTTAATTTGCATTTTTCTGATATACGACATGGAGTATCTTTTCTTCTGCTTATTTGCCACCTGTGTATCTTCCTGATGAGGCATTGTTAAGGTCTTTGGCCCCTTTATTTGGGTTGCTTGTTGAGGTTTACAAATTCTGTTTGTATTTCAGGTAAGTCCTTTATCAGGTATGTCTTTTGCAAATACTTCCTCTCAGCCTGTGGCTTTTCTTTCTCTCCTGAGAAAGACTTATGCGCAGGACTTCTTAGTTACTTAAGATTTGAGTCAGAGTGCTCACAAGCGTTGGGGAGGGGCAGAGGGAGAGGGAGAAGTGGACTCCCCACCGAGCAAGGAGTCCAACGTGGGGCTCGACCCCAGGGCCCCTGAATCCCCCAGGTGCCCCCTGGGACTTCTTAATTTTAACGAAGTCCAGGTTATCAGTTACTTTCATGCTCTGTACCTTTGGTGCTCTGTCCAAAGTCATTGTCAAATCCAAGGTCCCCTAGATTTCTCTCCTATGATTATCTTCAAGTATTATGTAATTTCGTGTTTTAGTTCAAGTAAAATTTTAAAAGAGGGTGGTGGTTTTCTTATTTTGGCAGACACAGTTTGTCACTTCAAGAATGTAACCAGTAACTTCACATGTGAATGAATGACTAGGGGACTGAGTAGATACACCCGCGATGACTTCGTATTTACAGAACACAGAGGACTAATCCTTTACCTTTTTATATCCAGAAGTTTAGTCCTCTGAGCTGTTTTGCAACAAGATTTGTTTTGCTAAAAGGAGAACTTCAGTGTTAGCCCAAGCATTCATTATTGTGCGGTAATTCTCATATTATCCCACAATAATTATCATTTCTCTTATCCTAAGAGTTTATCAGGAAATTTGGCAACCAGCGTGTTGGGCCCCTAACCTTAGAGATGCATAGAGAAGTGGGTATATTGACCATGAACAAAGCCTGGATTCCACGGGAGCTCTGTCTCTATTCTGTGATGTTTTTTTTTTACCGCTCAAGGGAACCTGCTGTAGACCCCAGTAGCTTTAAGGCTCCTTGCTCAGTGGGGAGAAACTTTGGTTTTTTTAAATAAAGTCATCCTCATTTCCACTTCCTTTCAGGGTACATACAGGATACTCCAAGTAGGCTCGTCACTCCTCGGTCATAAAAGGGAAGTCAGTATGGGAATTTGAATGTTGTTCTGCAGAAGAACAACCCTGTAGTGAATCGTAGCCTCCTCTGGTGCCTCTTTGAATTAATTTATTTGTGGCTTCCCTATTTAAAAACTCGTCTTCGCTCTGAGGAGTGTTGACGTGACGGTTGTCTCTGAGTCATGCGTCCTTGCGGGTGGCCGCGTTTCCCTGCAAACGTGGGGCAGAAGGGGTGCTCCATCCAGTGGCTCCTCGTGAGCTGCTGCCAGGAGCCGTGTGGGCTCCGGCGGGCACTTTGTCTTCCTTCTGATCAGCTGCAGCCCGTGGGGAGGGTAGTGCGCTGCAGTGACCGTTTCTGGCATAAAGTACGTATTGTCTGTCTGGTGTTTTGGCTTCCAGAAAGGAAAACTGTAGAATGACTTTGTTCTTTCCTGGGTTTATACTGTGTTGTTACCCTATCGGGAAAGAATATGCACATTAGGCGTCTGCCTTGGGCTCGGGTCATGATCCCAGGGTCCTGGGATCGAGCCCCGCATCGGGCTCCCTGCTGGGTGGGAGGCCTGCTTCTCCCTCTCCCACTCCCCCTGCTTGTGTTCCCTCTCTCGCTGTGTCTCTATCAAATAGATAAATAAAGTCTTTAAAAAAAATAATCCAGCATGTTGCCTCCCCCCATCTTTTTTTTTCTTTACATGAACTGGAAGACGACAGACTACATTCTGTGGCCGTGAATCCTGGCAGATGCCCTCATGGCCACGTCACCGTGAGTTTCCACGCTGAGGGACTCCGTGTCCTGTCCGTGTGGCCGGTCAGGTCTCTGCTGTCTTCTGCTCCCAGGTGTTACCTCAGGGCAGCACCTGGCGAGCAGCTGGCCGACTCGTTCCTGCAGGCTATATTTTTTCTTCCCTGGAAAATGATAATTCTTGTTTTCCCTAAGGTCCAACACTTTTGGAAGTGCCAGAGCATGTCTAGCTAGGAAGCCGGTATCCCGCTCGACTGTGTTCTGAGCTGTTGGTGCATTTTTCAGTGGGAAGCTGCCTGGAAGAAGTGCCCAGGGTGGTTCCTCGTTCTCCAGGCGGAGGCTGCGCTCTAAAACCCAGCAGCCATGGCATCGTTGAGCAACGGCCCCGTAGTGAACCATCCAGGAAGGAGGCCGAGGTGGGAAGGGAGCACTGGGGAGAGACAACCCTGGCTGTTGGCAGCGAGAAGCCCAGATTCCCAGTCACCCAATCCTTTTCCCTCCCTCCATGACCATCCCCATCTGTTGGCAGCTCTCTCGGTTTTTGTTCTTCCTTTCCTAGCAGAAATAGAGGAAGTAGCTCAGCTCCATTCCCTTCTGGGATCATCACTTTCCACTTAGACTTTCTGGTTAGTCAGCACCAAGGAGGATGTGAGGATGGCCTTTGAATCTCCATCAGGCCCCACAGTCCCACTTCCCCTGCAGATGCTCTGTCTCCAAGTGTGAGTGAGTCCCCACGGGTAGTTTCCCTCTCTTCCTCCTGTGGGGTCCATATCCAGTCACCCGTCACCTCAGGATGGCTAGGGAGCATGCCCTGGTGGTAGCTGGCTGTGGGGGGGGGGCGGGGAACCTGTGCCTTTATCCACTGGTTTGCACGTGTTCCACTGTGATCCACAGATTTCCTGCAGGTAGGGTGACCTGTCACTTCACAAGGGCTTGGAGTACAGTTCTCCTAGTCTCAGTGCTCAGTGCCAGTGTGATGACGTGTAGGGCTGAGTAATAGGAGCTCTACTTTGTTTCAAGTCACACAGTTCATTGGATAAAAGATGAAATAGAAGTGAATAAAACTGAAAACAAGTACAATTCCTCTACCAAGTAATAACCACAGGCTAGCACCTTAGCACAGGTAGTCTTGATTTTTTTCTTTTCTCTTTTTTTCCCCTTAAAGCCATTGGTCTAGCTGTTGAACAATTCATCTATGTTAACCTTCATGGGCTCATACAAATCATATGATTTTGTAAATTGGAGCCTCATTAGGTTGTGAAGCCTTTTAAAGAACATTCACCAAGAGTATTTCGCCAAGCTGCCTAATTCTGTCGGGTTATTGAGGCAGCGTTTGGAAATGGGATAAGTTGTCTGCAAATATATAAGCTTGCAATTCAGTTGCCCAGATTCTGCTTCTGACATAGACACCCATGATCAATTAGGTTAAATCTCCAAGCCCCTAAGTATAAGCATTCGTGGTTTCTAGGAATGCGAAATTTGGGGAAGTTGGGGAGGAACTGCCAAAGCCCAGAGGGCGAGGCTTAGAGGAATCCAAAACGTCAGGATCTGTGTGCGTGTCTGTGAACTTAGAGGCCTGTGAAGGAACACGTGGTGTAGGTTTTTATCAGGGAGGTTAAAGATGACTTGGAAAGATCATGCTCTTTTAGGCAGTGACCCATAGTCTCTATCTGTTGATGAATGCTGCCTGTGTGGTGGGGTGTTTTGGTTTTGTTTTTGGTGTTGGAAAGGACTTTTCTGTGGAAGAGGAAATAACAAATTTTGGCTGCATGTCCCAGGAAGAGGCCACAGGAATGAAACCCTCAGGGTCACATGCCAAGAAATTCCCCTGACATATTTCAGAGCTGATGTTTAATGGACCTGAACCAGTTTGCATTTTTACAGGGCAAGGACTGAAACGCAGTTGGAGCTACCTGGCCCCAGCTGGCTTTCGGGACCTGATCTGTGCAGACCTGGGAATTCCCCATGTGTCACACGGTTCAGACCTAATGGGTCCTGTGAGCCCTTCCTTTCAATACCAAGACATCCCCTTTTGAAGGACTCGCTATTCTTCTTCTATTTAATTTTGAGGGAGACCAGCAGAGGTAATGCAGTGCAGCCCTGAACCCAGTGTTGCCTTCTTGAGAAGGTGAGGGAACAGAGTAACTCAAAGGATGCAAAAGCAGTCTTCTGATTGGCTTCCCCTCTTAGGCTGGTTTGGTAAGTTGCAGCTCCAAATAAGTATCTGTTTAATTAGATGGCCCCAAAGGTTGGGTTTCAAATGAGAGGGGAACGCCTTTTCTAAAGCTTTCCTTATGTTTGGCTGGCATTTGGTACCTTTATTTTCAGTTTATTATGTTTACACAAAGCGTCCCGTGAGTTCTAGAGCATGAGGTTATGTTGAATTCATGAACTTCAACCCTATTTTGGGCATACCCTCTAATTTTTGAAACTTCAGATTGACTTCTTGCATTTGCTGACCTAATAATTCATCTCCTTAATTTTTTCATTCCCACGAGCAGCATTAATCAGAGCAGAGTTTGTGTCGGTGACAATCAGTAATACAGCCTAAAGAAAGATGGGATCCTCTGTATCACACACAGTCTGCACTCTGTTCCCAGGGAGCACAATAGATGGTAGCCACCGCGGGCAGCCTGCACCGCTCAGAATGTTGGTCATTGCTGAGCAGGTGCTTGCTAATCGGCTCATGAACTCCCTCGGGTTATTCATTTCCTGCAGGGCCAGGGTCTGGCACTAACCGATGAACAGGAAAGGTATACTGAATGGGGTTACAATTCTGTACCCCTCCTCTCACACTTTGTTGCAACTCCATTAGTTGCAGCAATGTGTTAGAGGAGGGTCATAGGAAAATACTGTCCTCCTGGGGCAGAGCAATGATTTTCAGTCCCTCTGGGGTTTTAGGTAGAGCAAATATAAAACATATTTTCCTACTGGGGAGTCTCAAAGAGTTGGGAAAAAAGTTGGCTTCCTAAGTTTTCTGTATCAGGACTAGAAAGCAACAGTGCAAGTTACTTTTTAAAAACGAAAAGGTAGAAACTAAATCTGATTTCTTAACGGCACAGAGGGAAACCTGTCTTTCCTGTTGTTCTCCCCATCCTGTCCTCACTTGGTTTCATGAAAGGTGTGGTAGAGTTGGCACCTGACCACTGGTGAAGAAATGGCTTACCTTGAGAGTCACTGTGCAGCTCAGGGCAAACACACTCAGCTCCTCTACAGGATTTTGAGAGGAAAGTCGAGGAAGCAGAAAAATCGGAGTTGGATCACTCCATGTGATCAGTAGGGCTTAAAATTCGGTTCACAACCAACAAGGCAGCCTCCAGGGAGCCCAAGGTGTGGGTGGTTGGTAGCCCCTGGAAGGCCCAAGCTTTGCCCTGCCGGCTCCTGGGGCTGCGACCAGCAGGGGAAGGAGGCCGCGTCTGCTCACGGCCCCCCATGGGCCGACCTCCTGTGTTTGCTCACTGAGGGCCGCAGGGTGAAAATAGCCGAAGTCCTTGCTTAGACCCCCTGAATCCTGTTAGCATTTCTCCAATTTTCTCTTTTTGTCAAGGGAACAGACTTCCATTATCAGGTGTTTCTACAGAATTGGCCTCCTATTTCCTTCCCGGGTTTAGTGCTTGGTTGCCAAAAAGGAAGTGAAGAGTCAGCAGAGCCGAAGGCAGGCTGCCTGGAGTGAATATCTTCCAATGAACAAGACTCCAGATCCTGTCCCTGTCCTCGGCCTGCACATGCCCCCCTCCCCCATGGTGACTGCAGGTCCCTTTTCCTTTGCAGGGCAATGGGTGCCTTTTGAAGAGGCAGGAGCTTTTCCTGCCGCCATCTGAGGTCCTTGAACCCAGATTTGCCTGATTGGTGGCAAAGGAGCAGCTTTGCTCTTGGCCAGGCTGAAGTCCGAGCCTTTAAGAATGTTTCTCCTCTCCTCTTTCTCACCGGGGAGGCTGTTGCCCAGAGCTGGGAGAAGGGCCTGTGTCCTGCCCCCCGTTCTCCATCCTCTCCTGCATCACGTGGGCTTACCCGACTGTACAGGTGGGCCGCCTCCCCCCGCTGCCCGCTCCTTCCACCCGGGCGTCAGTCTGTACCTGCTCCGTCTGCCCTGGCAGGTGCAGGATTCTCACTGCGATTGGCCTCCAGCCTTGGGTTTCCCAGTGACCTTGCTGCGTCCCACCTGTGCGGTCACCCGCGTGGGCTTGTCCGTTCGCTCACGTAGAACACTGCTCCCCAGCTCTCCCCCTCCCCCGGAGCCGCCCTGCCCTTCTCAAGACTCCGTCTTCACACCTGGGCTCTGGCACCTTCCCTGTAACACCTGAGCTTCAGAAAGGGAACACCTTGGTGCCCCGACCCTCAGTCACCGTGGAGTTCCTCTGTCCAGCCAGACCTTTCCCATCTTGTTCAGACCCAGGTGTAATGGTGGGGAAAGTTAGAGTGTGACGATGATCCAGGCACTGCCGCATGATAACCTGAGCAGCTGTGATCGTGGGGAGCTCACTCTGTGCCCAGCACCGTGGGGTAAGAGCCTGAGCCCTCAAACCAGACGGGCAGGGTTGGCACTCTGACACCTTGCGTGTTAACGGTGTGACTGCAGTTTACTTCTCTCTGGCACTGCTGCCTCATCCTCCCTCCATTCGGGGAGGGTGTGATGAAGACTGGTATTCATATTCTTGATTTTTGTCGTGTCATCAACCCCGTTCCGGTAACCCAACACTATTCAGCGTAACATGGCGATCTGTCAGCATGCCCAGATCGGGAAGAAAGAACACCAGCGGTGCTGTTGACGTTCTCAGAAATGTCCAGTGACGTTGTCTCGTGTAGGTGTGCGTGCACCCGTGAGAACTTTAAAAATGGATGGGGGCCCCGGACTCCTGGCAGCACGGCCTTCCTGCCGGACGCCCAGGGAATGTTGTCTTGGAATACATCTGATCAGCTGAGGAGTCAGTCCAGCCGAAAGGCTTTTGTCACCGTGCAGTTTGAAAAGTACTCTTCAGCTGCACTCTTGAGAAATGGCTGAGGGTCACCGTGTCCCGGGGGCTGTCATCTAGTGCGCATGTGTTTTGTAGCGGTAATGAGTCCGATGGAAAAGGACCAAGTTTGTAGCTTCCAGATACACACTCCACCATGAGCTTTAAAACACGCTGATCAGACCATCCCATCCCTGGAAATAAAGCTCTCCCCCCCCCCCCCGAAGAGTCCTCTTTTAGATGTGTTTTTCATGCTAGAAGTTCATTTCTTGGAGCTTAAATGATTAGGAGGAGCTAACGTTTTTTATAAATAGGATGATTGCAGTTAGTTGCTTGGGATTCCAAGGTGCATATACAAACTGTAAAGTTTGTGTGTCATCTGGGTCATGCAGAGTATTTGAGAGCCTTCCCCCGTATTCCCAGCTCTGGTGATCCCTAGTACTTCCACAGGCCGCCTTCATTTGCAGACAGCCCTTACGTCATCTGCTCTTAGATGAAATCTGATCCGCTGTAACTTTCACTCTTGGGTCCGATAGGGTTTCCACCCTTTAGGGACAAACGGAACAAGCTTAATCCTTCCTGCAAATACCAGATCTTCAAGTGTTTGCAGATAGCTACATTGCAGGCTAAGACTTCCCTTTCAGGCGGATATCCATTCTTTTTAGGGTGTGGTTCTAAGTCTCCCTTAAATCAGGGACTGCATGCATGATGATGAGGGAACTTTTGGAATCCTGAATCACGTCTCAGGAGGAAGTCTTATAAGGAACTCTCACCTCCTCCATTCTAGATTATATACATCTGCTAATGCAGCCACCTCTTGATTTTTTTTGGCATCCATACTAATTCATTGTTATCAATTAAAGTGCTTTGTCTTCATCTGTGCTGTTGATCTCTGTATTTCTACAGCACTGAAGCTGGATCTGGGAATTTGAATCATTCTTACTACTTGATGTTCTCTTGATAGCATCTAGTTTGTGGAATCAGCCCGGTCTAGCTATGGATTTTTTTCTTTGGGTTTCTGATTTGTTCAGTTAGGGATGTACTATCTTTCCCAGTCTCCCCCTTTTTCCCCCTCTTATTTGGGAAACTTGCCTTCTGTGGGTTCACAGAAGTTACCGTCACCTCTCCACTCATGTCTAAACTGGATATATTTTTGTCGTCTTGTCATAAAGGATCTTCCATGGACACAGGTATTTGCACGTTGTGGGTACTGATGACTGTCCCCAGAACGAGGTGCAGTCACACACAGCTATGGAATGAGGGTTTCGATGGCTGTAGGTGAAGGTTTGAAAGGATGTGTATCATTGAGGAACCCTCCTGCCCGCTTGTGGTGGGCCCTTCTGTAATCTTAGCTCATTCTCTACCACATCTGGACGGAAGAGGCCGTGGTTTCTGACTCCCTTCCTTGGTAGTTGGTTCTCCTGGGACTTAACACAGTTTTGGGGTCTTCAGCTATTGGGGTTGAGAGGGTGGTGGGACCACGTTCTGCTGGCTAGTCCGTCGGGACTAGGCTTCCCCTAGTCCTAGCCAGGCTTCCTGATGTGCCCAGTCCTAGGGAGGCCCTGGGCACAGAGGGAGGCTTTGCAAAGTTGGGAGAGAACATCAGCCAAGGCACGCCTGGTCTAGACCAGCTGGTTCGAGGCTCTGTCAGAGTCTGGTGTCTGGGCGGAGGGAAGGGGTTCGGGGGGAGATGAGGTCCTGGCTGTTTCGCGTTCTCTTACCTCTTACCGGAAGTGGCGTTCCTTGGAATTCTCTGGTGTGTGTTCTCTCTTCATAGGAAATAGGAAGGGGTTACCCCCTCAATGGCCTCCAGGGGCCTAGCCTTGTTTCTTGGGGTCCTCAATTTTCTTCTTAGCCAGAGTGTCTTAAGTTTTCTTCATTTCAAAACATTCTCTTTTTCTTAGTCTTCCCAGTAGTTCCAAAGACCATCTCAAAAGGCATAAAGATACCATTTCAGTGCTAAGAAAATGATTTAAAATTTGGAAATGGGGCTCAAATGTGACCAGCCTGTCCTTCCAGTGTTCGACAAGGGCATTGCTTACCAAGACCACCCAAGGATTGAGAGTGTTTTACCTGGTTTTGTTTGATTTTTAGCATTTCAGAAACAGCTGAAAGTTCTTACCAGAAGAAAGAACTTTGGTATCTGCATGAGACGATGTGGTAACTTACTGTGGTCGTCGTTTGGCTGTGTTAGTCCTGCTGTTACTTCAAATTACACAGAGCTGTATGTCCGTTATCTTATAAAACTGAAAGAAAAATGTGAGTCTTCCACAGCAAAAGAAAACATTGAGCTAGAACTCACATTATAGTCCACTCTCTTACAGGGTACAACTCGGTGGTTTCTAATATTCGTGGAATTGCGCAGCTACCAGCATAGCCCCTTCTAGAACCTTCTCCTCCTGTGAGCAGGCACTTCCTTTCTCAGACACAGCAAACCTTTCCCAGAATGCCTTTCTTGATGAACTCTAAGTCTCGTTTGAATCAGCGTTACCACCTTACTGGTTCCCCTCATTGAGTTGAATAGCACATGCATTATAAATTTTTACCACTTTATTTTGTAGCCAGTTTTACTTTTATTTAGTAACACGTCCTAGATGCGTACCTGCTTCATTCGGTCAATAGTCTCTTACCACACAGTTGTTATGGCTGTGGAATAATTACATATATCAAACGACTCCTGCTAACCTCCTTTTCCTCTCTTGGACTCTTCTTTCCAGTTTGATATTCTCTGTTACGTGGTTCAAAGCATCTGTGCCACCTTTCTTTGTGCGCATCTCTTGCCATTAAAAATTGCTGAGTGTGGAATTGGTATTTTTAAAGATTTTTTGAGGATAGTTGACACACCATGTTACATTCATTTCAGGTGTACAGCATAGTGATTCACAAGTGTGGCTGCTGGGCTCCCCAGTGTGGCCACCATCTGTCACCGTACAAAGCTAGTTTAATACCATTGACTATATTCCCTATGCTGTGCTCTGAATTCCCACGATTTATTCTGTAACTGGAAGCCTGTATCTCCCACTCCCCTGCACCCGTTTTGCCCACCTCTTCCCCTGCCCTCCCCCCACTATTAGTTTGGCTCTGTGTATTTATAGGTCTAATTCTGCTTTTCATCATTTTTAGATTTCACATATAAGTGAAATCATACGGTATTTGTTCCTCTGACTTCCTTTCCTTAATCTCCTCTAGGTCTACTTCATGTTGTCGAAAATGGCACGATCTCATCCTTATGGCAGAACAAAAGGTTTTTAAGCAAAGATTAGATGTTAATAGTTTTATGTTTTGTTTTGGGGTTTTTGTTTTTTGGGGTTTTGTGCTTGTCTCAGTCACTGTCCTCAAGCATATTTCTGAGTTTTCTAATCTCTGTGTAAGCCCCAAGGCTGAGCACCCCGCAGCATGAGTCAAGCAATTCTATTCAACGAATACCTGATTGATGTACGATATAACAGATTTAATTCTAAATATGTACAAAGGAATTTTTAAAGAGTCAAAAAGCACTTTACAGTCTTGTAGCTTGGTGCTATAAACATCTTTTAAGTTATATTTTTAGTTAATACATTAATGGTTGAAAAAATTAGAAAATGCAGATGAACAAAAAAGTAAAATCTTCCCAAACACAATCCCAGACACAGGGGATCCATATTTTTATCACTGTGGTCCATATCCTTGCAGATTCTTCCCCATGTGAAAAATGTGTCTTTAAAAAAAAAAATCCATAAATGGCTGTATATTGTAATTATCAAATGTAAATTTGAGACATTGTGTCTGAGTATAAATTTTAAGAGCCCTCTGACCTTAAAATTCTGGATAACAAATCATTAATTTCCTTTGCCTTTTCTGGCATGCCGTTCATCTATGTAACCTACTCGTTTTGTAAGGTTGATTTCTGTTTTAAATTTCATTCTGTCTATGCCTAATGTCCTTGCTTATAAGAAAACTGTGTCAGTTCCTTGTCTCAGTCTTTCCCCATGTGCTTTACCTCTCAGCACTGGAATCCCCTGGACACTTTCAAATTTCCTTTTTTGAAACTTGTAGCCTCATCACTTTGTAATTATGTTGTGTTCCACATCCCTGATGCTTTATTAGTTCCCAACGTATTCGATAAAAGGGAGGTAATTAGTGTATTATGGCTTCTTTTGAATTGCCCTCCAAGATAAGCAGGGGGAAATGCTACATGGGTAGGAAATTACATAATAATGCAGACAGATTTTTGTCACATAAACTCAGTGTAATCTCAAGAATATGAAAGCATCTTATTTATGGAACCTTCCTGCATGTATTTATCTCAAAGAATTAAAAATGACCACCGTTTAGGCCCCTCAAATTTCAGAAGTAACGTGGCACCACGCTTGCTTTCATTAAGCCCTGCATTTCTAACTAAACCTAAATGTCTTTTCAATTCTGAGACTGTTCCCACCCCTATTCCAATATTGACTGAAATCAAAGCCAAACCAGAACATTACATTTAAAGCGCTTTTCCCTAACTTACCCATGGGAGCTTTGTAATTACATGACCAAAAAGGGGGGGAAAAAAAAAAAAACACCGGATTCTGAAATGAGGGTTGACTAAAATATTTGGAACAACTTCATAATTTCCTTCTGTGAATCATGACCGAGAGTAATATTTTCTTGGCTGATATGAATCACATTCCTTTCCATCAGTGCTTGATTTTCTCTGACCGCCTACCTGCTTCTGTAGTTTGCATGAGGTGGTCCATGCCTATTTTCATATTTTTACATAGGTGCTACTGCAGTCTCTGTCAGATGACTGCCCAGGATGCTAAGAAAAAGTCCCTGACCTTGTGTCCTTTTTTCAGCCTCGGCAACAGAATCAGTTCTGCCACAAATCTTCCAGAAACTTGAGGCTGGGAGGAGAGACTTTTCCTTCGGTGCTCGCAGCCCATACCAGGAAGACTTGACTGTCTTTTTCTGATCTTGAAATGATCAGTTTGTGACTGTTCACCAAACTAGACTTGAAGCTGTTCAGAGTACCTGAGCCTAACTGATCTTCGTAGACACTAGGGTCTAGCCCGTGTCTGGGATGTAGCTGTTGCTCAATAAATGAATGTGGAACTTTCCATCTCATCCATTTTCAAAATAAGCTATAAAATTACAAATACCAGAAAGGCCCGGCTCTTGGCCTTGCCCTTCGGTTTGCAACCAAATGGCTTGTTTGCTGAATAGATACGTGTTAAGGATGTTGACTCTTCACACGATTGCCGAAACTTTGAGAATAAAACTGTAGCCTGGGATCAAACAGGAGCCGTCTAGAGGCAGAGAGGAGTCCAGGCCTTATTACCCACCCACTCAATCCCCCTAAAAGGTGGCTTCTTTCTGAAGTCTCCTGGTTCTGCTGTCCTCAGACTCTGTGATGTTTAAATTAGTAACATCCTCATGAAGGTTAATGCTAAAGGTGACTTCCCTGGGCTCTTGGTCCCCTGAGGATTCCAAGTGTTAGGTTCCCACACAAGTATACCACCACCCAGAAAACTGTGATTTCACCACCAAAGATGCAAAGTCCTTTATAATCTAGCAGTGTACAAACCTCGTTACCCTGATTGTCCTTGTTATCTTGAATGGGAGTCCCGGCTAGTATATTAGGACGGACACGCACGTGTGCGTGCAGAGTCAAGGATTTTAACTGAGCTTCTGATGATACTTCTGTATTGGACCCTTTGAGGTTCTGAGTTTATTAAACTCCTTTATAATCATAAGCAAATGAATCTATACAAATGCCCCAGGGATTTTTTTGAATGTCACAGTTTTTATTTCGTATCAACAATTCAGGTTCTAAAAAAACCATTTTTGCTTACAAATCACCTATAATCTTCGTGGGCCCTTATATTTCCTGGTGGAAGTGTGAACAGAACTCTTAATTCCTTACTTGAACTGTTCGTTGCTGCTTTGGACTTCAAGGTATCCTCGGTCTCCATTGGTGACACAGGTGAATTTGATGGGCACAAGTATGCTATTCCATGGAGCTGTCTGGGAAGTGACTTGAAGGCCTTACTACTTGTTCATATCACTTAATTGAAAAGTGAAGTCTATTTACCTATGAATCCTTTCCCTGGACACTTTATAGACTTAATAACTTTGGCTCCCTTTGAGAAGTGGGGTGTTGTGGTTTTCTTGACAACACACAGCTCTGATTAAACTTTTCATTTATTGAATCCTTTCTAGAAATTGCCTTGGTTTGCATATGTATTTTTTTAAGATTTATTGTAGAGATAGTGAACAAGCATGAGCTAGGGGAGAAACGGAGGGAGAGGGACAAGCAGACTCCACACTGAGCATGGAGGCTGATGCAGGGCTCGATCCCACGATCCCGAGATCATGACCTGAGCCGAAACCAAGAGTCTTTTGGATGCTTAACCAACCAAGCCACCCAAGCACTCTTATATTAGGTGTCTGAAACTGCTTTAACAAAGTACTACAAACTGGGTGGCCTAACCAAGTTTGTCTCAGTTTTGGAGACTAGAAATCCAAGATGATGACTCTTAGCAGGGCTTGTGTCTTAAGACAGGGAAAATGACCCTCTCCATGTCTGGTGGTTTGCTGGCAATCATTGGAATTCCTTGGCTTGTGGAAGCATTAGCCTGATTTCTGCTACATCTTCACATGGCATTCCTGTGTCTGAGTTTCCCCTTTTTATAAAGATACTAGTTTCACTAGATTAGGGCCCACCCCATGCCAGGATGACCTCATCCTAACGAATTACAACAACCCTATTTCCGAATAATTTCATTCTAGCAAGTCTGGCGATTAAAACTTCCACATAGGAATTTGGGGGGTGGGGGAGGGGACAATCGACCCCAGAAAAGGGTGGTTAATGCCTGAAATGATCCAACGGCGCGTTTATTTGGTGACTCAGCATAGGAGAGATGGGTGGAAATAATAAATTACCCTGAGTGTGCTTTAGAGGCTAGCTAGAAAGACAGCTGTTAGAGGATCATAAATCCCGTCCTATGAAAGAACTGTGAGATGTGTTCTTGACACAAAGTGACTTATTTTTTGAAGTCTGCTCTGGTTTTTTCTAAGGAGTTCTTTTTTGTCAATATTGTGATGATTTCCCAGTGGCCTTTGACTAATTGGGGGGGGGCGGTGTGGGGAGAAGGGTTTAACCACAGGGATAAAAACCCATCTCACTGTTTATTCTCTTTGCCTTTTATTATGTACATTTCCAAATACCTGCAAGTGGTCGTGAGAATAGACCATGGACCCATCTCACAGCTTCAGTAATTGTTGACTTTTTACCAATCTTGTTTCATCTTTTTTTTTTTCCTTTCCTTGCTGGAGTCTGTTAGAGCAAGTTACATTGTGTATTTCCATTTGTCTAAATTTTAAAAAGTTCTATTTCGCAATATTAAAATTGAGAAAGGTAAAGCTATTCAGTGATAAATATTACAAAATAAACCCTGGATTTTACATTATAATGAATTAGAGGAGGAAAAAAGTGGAAGATAAAGGGGATGGAGAGGCTGAGGAGGATAGGAGATGACTACTCCTTCATGTGCTTTTCTATTTAATTAGACCCTGAGCTTCCCTATGAACAGAAACTGGCTTAGCCACCCCTTGGCCTTTATGTATTATATAGTATCGGTTTATAGTAGGTGTTCAATAAATATTTGCTGAATAATTGAATGAATAAAGGGTGAGTAATATTCCCCGAAAGGCTTGCCCAGAAAGATACATAGACATGCTCAGAAAAACACATGTAGAGACAGAGATTCCTTCCATTTCATTGCCTCTTGTCTCCAGAATATTTCTTCTAATGCTGTGTCACAATGTAGCTTTTTTTATAACCCTGGTAAGAAACGGGTGTATCCCTGCTGAGCAGCCACCCCAGGCTGGATGGGATTAAGTTATAAATTTAGAGGTTTCATCTATGCTGTAGGAGTTCATTCTTCATTAAAATTGTGTCTTTACCACCTTCTGTTTTCCCAGAGTTCTGGAGCTGAGGTTTCTTTTGCTTGCCATTCTGGGAAAGGTTTGAGGTGCTGTTGAGTGGTACACATTCTGCTGAGTGCAGTGTTGGGTTCCCTACAAGTCAGACCCACGCTCTTAGACTCGAGTTACCTCTGAACAAAGGAAGCTGGTCGTGTTCCATTAGAGTAAGGAGGTTTTAGACTAGAAGGGGGAGGGAGGGAAGTACAGGATTCCAGAACCCAGCTCAACTTCTTAACTCCTTCCAAGTCTCAGACCCCAGTTTGAGTCCTTTCAGACTGAAAAATTAAGACTTGAAAATATTAGAGTGAACCCTCATGTAATCCATGGATGTGGGGAGATGTTGATGTGTCAGTGGGGTTCATCCGTCGACACAAACGTACTTCTCTGGTGGGGGTCTTGACCGTGTGGGAGGCTGTGCCTGTGTGGGGACAGGGAGTCTATGGGGAATCTCTTTATCTTCCACTCAGTTCTGCTGTGAACCTAACTGTTTAAAGAGGTCCTCGAAAAAAAATATTGCTGAGAAAAGTCTGGTGTTACAGGCTTGGTAGTCTTGTGTAGAATGGATGCGGTTTCTTTTTAGGGTCAGAAAGCGGAAACCTGAGGTACATGTCGGGTGGCCAGTGTTCAAATCGGGAGTCTTATCGCCAAGTTATGGAGGTTCGATATGCCCTTATGAACCTAAAAGGGAAGTTGGGTTCTTTAGACGATTTCAAAATCAAAAACGTGGCTGGATCTGAGCTTAAAAACCAAGCCTTAGGATTTCCCTTCAAACACGGTTGCCTGATTTGTCATATACTTTGAGGGGTTGTGTGTGTGTGTGTGTGTGTGTGTGCGCGCACGCTGTAAAACAGCTGAGCCTTTATACTATAGTTGCTTGAGGAATTAAAGTGATTTTACTGCTGTATATGGATGGTATCAGAAAGCTCCACCCCATGTCAGTTCTGGGTTGAAGAAGATGGGGATAAGGAAAAAGAGAGGCTGTGGATCGAGGACCCGTTGGCATATGTGTTGCTGTCATTGTCTGTCTTCCAAGTGTGTGGCTTTTGGGCCATGAGGGGTCAAATCTCATCCTCAAATCTCAGCTTTTCTACTTGGCTCTGGAAGAATCCTTTATTGCCCAGTTCTTGAAACTCTTCCCTTAACCCCCTTCCGGCCCCAGGATCAGGGCTCTGTCCTCTCACTTCCCACACCAGCACCTCCTTTTCACCATCAGCCATGGATGCTGGGGTTTGCCAAGGCTCTTCCCTACTCCTTGGAGTTCGTCGGCCATTTTCCCTTTGGCTCTCACCTGTGATTCTCCAAATTGGGTCTGCAGGCCCCAGCTGCCTTCTGGCCTCCAAGCTTGAAGTTCTGCTTGCCTGCCTGGCACATCTATTTGGGTGTCCCAGCAGCATGGGGCTATCCCCTTTGTCTAAGACCGAGCACAGAGCCATGTCTCCTCCTCCAGCCTGTGTAATTTCCCATGAGCTGTTGGCCCAGGCCTGTGAGTTTCTAGGTTCTAGTTCATTCTTACCTCTGGCCCACTTGGTTCATGTCCTACAATTTGCCATATCACCCTCTATTGTTTTAGGTATCTTTTGCTTGAAAGTACAGAAAACTCAGTGCACACTGGCATACACCAGAAAAGTGTGTGTGATATGATCTTATACATTCAGGTATATTATATGGTATATGTAGAGGTTTAGGTATCTATGAAGAAAATGAATATTTGAAAGGGTCTTTGATGGCTCATATAGCTGAAAAGTCTAGAGGTGAGTGCCAAGCCGACACGGAGATCTAGTTTCTTTCTCCGTCACCTTATGTGCTGTTTCACACTAAGGCTCTACTCTTGGTTGCAAGATGGCGGCACTGTTTGTGCCGTTTCTCCGACCAGCGACCAGGGGGCCCCTTTCTTTCACACCTCATATTCAGTCTTTGTATTTGAGATGCATCTTGGAGAAAACTCAATCAGGAAGGAATGGAAAAAAAAAAGCCATCAGTAGGATTTGGTGACAGAAGAGGAAAAGGTTAAAGGTGATTCTCCTGGGGAAGGGGAGGGGCGGGGTCCCTGATCAGAAATGGGGACCCTCGGGGTTTGGAGAGTTTACTGGGAGCATGTGCACAAATTCTTAGAGGCAGAATCTGTGCTGCTTGCAGAATGTCATCACTTTTAGTAATATGTGATAAAGCACATTTACTTGATTTGTTTTCATACAACTTGAACATGTATCCCACGAGAAGACTGTTTTCATTGTTACAAACCTGAAACCAATAATTTTCTTTGAGCATGCAAATATAACATAAGCTCAAATTTTCATGACTTTCCCTACAAAGCTGAAAGTGGTTCACTTGCCTTAGAGATTTTCATTTCATTGTATCCTGATGTGACTCTACCTTTCATTAATCCCTTCCAGCTAAGCAAAATTTAATTAAAACCACCTCACATGATGGCAACCATTCATGTATTTAAAAAAAGGAACTCAAGGAAACTCAGCGAGCTACCCGTCTCCTGTTCTAAACAATGTGAGGCTATTAACTAGAGTAGGTTTTTTCCTTGAATTTGGGATTTGTTACATAATGTGTACCCTCTCCCATTTTGGGTAGCAGGGAGTTTTTATGCGTATGTTCCATTTTACATGACTCTGACCTGAATTTGAAATGATAGACATGAGGGTGAAAAGGAAAGGAAAAGATTTCTTGGAGATGGAAAGTGATATATGTAGTATAGACATTTTTTCTTCCATGAACATGGCAACCCATGTCCAGTGTAAATAGGGTGGTCCCGTTTTACACACAGCTGGAGCATCACTGTCCCAGGGATTTGGTAAAAGAGCCAGGCCTTCAGTCTAAAGGTCTGGTCTCTATCAGCATTATTGACTTTGACTGCTGGTGAGGGAGGTGGGAGGGTTGGTGGGACACCTGTCTGGTCCTCAGCAGCCATGGGGGTCCTCTGCTCTGAATGTCCCCATATCTCCTCTCTATTTGGTCACTACCTTCATTAATAATTTTATGTGATGGAAGCAAGTAAGTGTCTTGGTTTCATGACTAACTCAACTGTGAGAAACAACAACCACAGAAAATTCACAGAAGCAAGACTACAAGGCTGTGTCTCATTTATGATTTCATAAATATTCCAGGTTGATGAATGAAACTTTATTGGGGTAAAATCTACGTACCCTGAAACTTACCATTTGGACCATCTCAGGGTGCCTTATGCAACCATCACCACCTTCAATCTCCAGAACTCTGTATTGTCCCAAATAGAACTCCCCCCATTTAGTGCTGATGCCCGCCGCCTCCCCAGCCCCTCCACCTCTGTTCTCCCTTCTGCCTCTGGGTTTGACTCTTCTGGGTACCTCATATAAGTGGAACCAGACCGTATCTGTCCTTTGGTATCTGGCTGCTTTCTGTTAGCATAAGTTTCTCAGAGTTCATGGCGTAGCATGTGTCAGAATTTTTCCCTTTTAAGGCCAAATAATCCATCGGGTGGATATATTGCATTTTGTTTATCCATTCATCTGTTGATGGACATTTAAGTGGTTTCCGCCTTTAACTATTACCGATGATGCTGCTGTGACCCTGGGTGTGCAAATATCTGTTTGAGACCCAGAATTGGAGTTGTCGGATCCTAGGGTGGTTCTCTGTTCACCTTTGGTACCGTCTTTGAGTTTCCCCAGTGATGGACGGGGCTCCAATTTCTCCTCCTCGTCTCTATCACATGTTGTTTTGTTTTCTTAATAGTCTTCCTAGTGGGTATGAGGTGGGGACTAATCACCTTCAATTAGAATTTTCTCTCCTGTCAGAGCAGTTGCTGCACCTCCTTGGTTTATGTGTGATCCATGTTGGGGGCATTTGTGAGGAGCAGTTTGCCTTGACGAGCAGGAAGCAAGTAGCTGAAGCTCATTCCTTTATAAGTAGCATTCGTTCACTGTGCTTTCTTCTCCTCCTCCCCCCCCCTCCTCCCCCCCCCCAAAGCTCTGTTTAAATGAAATGTAGAAGATATCTCTGGGCTTGCCTGAGCTCGCTCTGGAGAACATTGTCTACTATCAAGAGCCCCAAGTCATCCGTCTGTGTGATGACGTTTGGCACAGAAAGCAAGCCCTCTCCTGTTCCTCCAGGGGTATCTAATGAGCCAAGACCTATATTATAGTTAATTCTGATAAAATTCATGGGGCTACAGTGTCAGAAGGGAGTGTTTGTCTCACACTGAGTGTTTGGTTTCAGATTATTCTTTGTTGGGTTTTGTTCACGAGCACGACTGAAAACCGCTGTCCCCGTCCATCCACGCGGCAGTATCCCCAGACACCTGTGTCTCAGAAATCATTACGAATGCTTGAGCCAGACGTAGGTGACTGTCACTCTGTCTTGGAAATCTACTTCTGACAGATGGTGAACACTCTCCCTAATTTCCATTTAGCTTCCTTCCGTAAGTAAGATAAGCGTGTGATATGGATCTGTCGATGAAACCCCCTCAATTTTAAAGCCGGGTAATGTTAAGACTCCTTATTTGGCCAAGCCTCTGGTCTTTATTCATGTCCACCCATGTCATTTGCTTAGTGTAATTTGTGCATTTCGTGTGTCATCCATCACTTGTTGGGCAGCATAAGCATATCACATAGAGGATTAGAGGAAAGCGATTTTGTGCTTAGAAAATAATTGAAGATTTACGTGGTGGCTTTAAGCTACAGCACAGCTTCGTATTTTAAAACCTATCATTTGGTTATATAAGCAGACATGCCCCAAAGTCTTGGGAAATGGGGCTTCAACTCTGGCCAGCCTGTGCTCGCTTAAGCAAAGGCTTGTTTAAGCACCAAGGGTCCAGCTCCAGGCCACAGGATGGAGTGGGAGGAATCTTCTGTGATGCGTATCTCCACTTACTGCCTGCCAGGGTCAGACAGATGTGTCTGAAATCCATACTGTGTGACAGAACTGCCTTGTCCCCAGCTCTCCCCAACTCTCCTGGCTCCATCCAGCACGGTGAAATGAAACCCTCTAGAATTCTAGAAGAAGAAGGAAAAAAAAAAGCTTCTAATTTTTAGCCTGGGGAAATTCTGTGCTGATCATCTCCAGGTAAACTTGATCCATTCAACCTATTCCTCATTCTTCAGCTGTCCTAGCAAGACTTCTCAGATGTTTGCATTATATTGTCTTACAAAATACGCATTACCCAGTTTAGTCAGGAACTTGAAACTAAAGGTCAAGGCCCACCCGCCGTCATTTTGGGATCTCTGAGCCTTGCTCAGCTTTCTGGGATGGCCTTTCCCAGACACATGCTGTATGCAGCCCGAGTCTGCCAACGCAGCGCTCCTCTTCCCCTGCCGTCTGGGTGGGGGTGGAGTAAGAGGAGGGGATAACTGGGCTTTCTCTCCTTGCTTACACTCACCTCGCCATGGGTTTCTTCTTCGGAAGGTCATCCGTTCTGAATCTCCAGTCTTTGAGCAAAGCCTGCAGGGTCTTTATCTTCCAGATAGCTCACAGGCTTGACCAGCTCTCAGAGGATCCTTTTCTCCACCTCCCATTGGGTGAATCTAGTCCTTTCTAGATGGGACTTTCATGTGTAAGGCAGGCGGGAGAGGGGCAGCTAAGGTAGGCTAGGAGGAAGTAACTTTGAGGGTAGATGGGACTCTCTTAACTGCCCGTGCAATTGATACTGCCTAGCGAGGGCCTGGAGCTGTTTGGGATAAAATTGGATATAAGAATTTTGAGGCATGTAGTAGAAATACTTGCGGGTTAAGATTTATAATTGCATTGACAGGTAAATGGGAATAGAAAGAACAGATACAAAAAACCATCCAAATGGATTTGATAAGTACAGATTTTCGTAAGTGTTCACCTGAATGCAGAGGTGATTTAAAACAACAAAAAAACCCCATATGTGAAATGATTAGGGAATCCGAATGCTCATTTTCCCTTCTAAACACCATATCCATAATAAACTGTGATGAGGAAATAATGCTCCTGTGACCCCTTTCCTTGCGTAATTTTGCTTTCTGACTCCAGTGAGTGAGCAGTTGACTTTGTGCCTGGGGAGATGAGCCGATGAGATGAGTCTGTGCCATCCGCGTCCTGCTTTGTCATCCGTCCATCCTTAGGGTCGCCGTGGGGATGCTTGTAGCAGAAACATTGTGGAAACAGCTGCTCTGAGGGCTTGGAGGAGCAAAGTGCTGCCCTTTGCAGTGTCTTGGGCCTGCTGGGGCAGCCTGGGAGGGGGCGCGCTCTGGCTTCGCTGTCCTCTCCTGCCCTCCTTGCGGGCAGGTGCGGTGGGCGGGGCAGGCAGCCAAGGAGAACCCTTCACTCGGGTGCCTCTGCTCCCAAAAGGATTTTTTTCAAGACCTCTTTGGTTGTCAGCTTCCCGTGCATGGTTCCCTCCTATGTCCAACGCTACCTGCTCATACGAGGCCCACATAATTTTTTTTTAAACAGAAGTATTTTTGTAGTGACATTGTATTATGATCACCTTAAAAGAAAAATGGTTTATAAGAAAACAGCCGTCCCTTATCCACTACCCTGACAGGGCATGCCTATATCTTCATCCTCTGGTTATTTTATATATCTAAAACTCTCTCTCTCTCTCTCTCTCTCTCTCTCTCTCTCTCTCTCTCATATGTAACGTATATATCTTAAATACATATGTAATTCCTTTCAGGTATTCATTTTCCTGTCGCCCATGTATAAAATCTTGGCATCACCTCTAACATCTTTTGTGCTCCCATCAATGGCTTAGGACACTGGAAGGAAAGGAGAAATGATATTTTTGATAAAATGTAGATATTGACACATACTATGTCATGTTGTGAGGTACTGACTGAAGGGATCCATCCAAATGACACATAATAGGGCGCTCAGCAGTATCTTTGGTCCCTTAAAAAGTCAAATCCGTTCAATTTCTCCAGCATCTATTATTTCCATTTCTTAGCAGACCGAATAATGATGGGCAATTACTTTCATTTATAGACTAGACAGGAGGCTTCTAATTGGGTCTCATGGCCCAAATCTAGTCCATTAAGTTCTCCCTGTTGCCACCATTTGCCCTTTTAAAGCACAGCTTCCATCCATGTTACTTTTTATTATTATTAACATATCATGTATTATTTGCCCCAGGGGTACAGGCCTGTGAATCACCAGGCTTACACCTTTCACAGCACTCACCATAGCACAAACCGTCCCCAATGTCCATCACCATCCACCCTGTCCCTACCCTCCCACCCCCCAGGAACCCTCAGTTTGTTTCATGAGATTAAGAGTCTCTTATGGTTCGTCTCCCTCCCAATCCTATCCATGTTACTCTTGTTCAAACCTTTCGGTGGCTGCCAACACTTACCAAAAACATTGAGTGTCTTCGTGGCCACTCAAGGCCCTCTGCTTACTTTCTTTGCACGAGGCTTCAGACTTGCTCTCTTCCTGGGATCTCCACAAACCTGCCACCTTCTCTTCCTCCTGGAACGACTGACCGTCTTCACTTGGCTTGTCTGGCCACATGTGCAGGGAGTTGTGGTATCATTGGGGGGAAGAAAAGAGCCCCGATTCTGGGGATCTCTGTTCCTTCTGTGGCAACGACTTAGGGCTTACCCACTATTTATGGGGGGATGTTTTTTTTTTTTAGCATGTTCGACAAAGAACAGTGAAGTAGTTGGTCATACTCTTTGAGAGACTCCAAGCCCTTCAGGAAGAACTAACTGGGTCATTTATTTTTTGTGGATCTTCCACATTATACTATCCCTAGAACCTCCTAGGGGGTTGCTTATTAATTTCTATAACAGTTCTTTTATTGATCCATCCTGAATATTTATCAAAACCACATTGAACTTGGAAAATATTTGCCCTGTAGGAGATGTAGTAGATCTGTGGGGGACTTCCCTCAACTGGTGACAGCCTCTGTGGCAAGCATGCACGTACAAGAAGGTGTGACGGGGTTTGCCTTGTTTTTCCTCCTTCATTTCAAAGGGCTGTTTTCTATAGATTGGGTTTGTGTCTTTAAGATTTTATGTACTTGAGTTTGAGCTACAGCAGGCAAGCGGGGGAGAGAACATGAGCAGGGGAGGGGCAGAAGGAGAGGGAGAAGCAGATTCCCCGCTGAGCAGGGAGTCCTGCTCGATCCCTGGACCCTGAGATCATGATCTGAGCCAAAGGCAGATGCTTAACCAACTGAGCCGTCCCGGCGCCCCCTTGGGTTTGTGTCTTAATGAGTTCTTTGAATTCAGAATTCTGCTGAGGAAGTTCTGTAACTCACAGAGATGTCACTCCATGATCTGTTGTGTTTTTCTTTTCCCCCTTTATATGCATGCGTGTGTATTGGTATAGAACATTGCAAAGTAGTTTAAATTTTGATTTATGGTTTATATCTTGGGGAAGTGTCTGATGATCCCTGCCCTCCACCCCACCCCCCGCCGCCCTCAACTTCAGAGAACAGGAACTAGGGTAGGGTTTAGGTCTCCTTGGGCCCTGTCAGGCCTGACATTTTATGTTTCTATTATCTATAAGCCCAATTAATACCAAATGTTGCAGAGTCTCGAATAAAATGCCTTCTGATTGCTGTTGGAGACTCTGTCTATAGTGAAGCTGACTTCTAAAGGGACATAGCCCTGTTTTGGAAAACAAAGCTTGCGTATTAAATTACTAATTTTAGTTTTCTTTTCTCTCCACCAGTTTGCTGTTTTGTGGTTCACAAGAGGTGCCATGAATTTGTCACTTTTTCTTGTCCGGGTGCGGATAAGGGACCCGACACCGATGTAAGTAGTCTGGAGACTATTATTTGGTGTTAATGCGGATCTCTGACACTTTAAATGGGAAAACTGAGTCCTGTACAACGTCAGCTCATACTGATAAACAGACCTCTAGTCCTTGGGAGCCCTGGCAGGTCTACTTCGGGACGGGAGGAGAATTTCTTAGCTTGTAGGCTTCCCCTGTGGATGACCACCTGGGCTGCACCCACCAACTTGGTAGTAGGAGCTCTCGCACACACAGTGTAGTTCTTTTCCAAAGATGTTGACAAATTTCACAACAAATGTAAATGACCCTTTACGGTCCACCCTAACGGTTCATTGACTAAGAGGACCGTCCTTGTTTTGGGCCAATGTAACCTCCTCTTCCTAGTTCACTTCCTGAGATCTTTGCTGCCTTTTCATGATGTATTATAAATGCTGCTGTTGATTTAAATAATTCAGCATCTGTTCCACTGAACAACTGAACTCTGAAGCTGCCCATGTGTGAACACATAATTTTATTTGTGCCCTAAGTCTGCCTGTCTCTAGTGAGCATCTCTCTTGCGTCTCTTGTTTACTGAAAAACGGGATCAGCAAAGGAGAGTGGGAGTCAGGAGGCATGAGTGGGAAATCCCAATATCTAAAATACATTGAGTGGAAAATGGAGCTGTTACATGGAAAATATTTTAATGGGGGGAAAAAATTTGCGGAGGAGGACTGGAAGAGGAGACCTTTCTATTCTGAATTACTTTTGCTGGGTCACTTGAGTCACTAATACTTAAATTATGTGCTCCAAGTGTGGTTCCTACCTTTAATTCTTGTTCCCATCTGGAAACAGATTTCAAAGCAGTTCTGTCTGTGCAGGCAGGGCTGAATTCTTCCCTTTTCTGAAGAGGGCATACTCATGGTGAGCTCTGAGGGGCTCAGATGTGCGTGGTTTTGGCACACGTAACAAAGGAATGTACCATCGTACCCTGAGCGCATGGAAACATGCTGTGTTTTGGTGAAGGTGCTAGTGGAAGCTGCATGGAGCAGGGGCCTTGGGCTCAGAGCCACCTCGGGCCTGCAGAGCCGGAGCCCCAGAGATCATCCTGTTTTCTGTCTTTGGGGCCAGAAAGCCCATGTCCACGAACGACCCACCTACATACAAAAACTAGTGTGCTCTCCCTGACCCCTGCGCATTCCCCTTCTTTCTGGAATGTTGTCTCTGTTTTGGGCATCTTAGAGGTAAAAATAGATACAAATGAAGAGTACCAGCTTTCCTGAAAGCTGGCCTCAAGCATCACATGGTGTTTCTTTGGCCACCTTGCTCATTTTTCTGAACCCATTCTTCTATTGTCCCATTTTGGCTCCAGCAGGAGTGGGGTGGGGCGGTGGCTGGGAGGCCACAGGAGTGTACCTGTTGCCTGACCCCTCTCCCTCCTTCCACTTCTTCATTCTTTTGGTTAAGTACTACCTGTCTATTCATTTTAAAGATTCATTGATTTGAGAGAGCACATGCGTGCATGCACAGGGAAGTGGGGATAGGAGGCAGAGAGGGGAGGAGAGACTCTCAAGCAAACTCTGCTGAGTGCAGAACCCGATGCGGGGCTTGATCTCACAACCCTGAGATCACGACCTGAGCCAAAATTACAAGTTGGACACTTAACTGAGCTACCCATGTGCCCCAAGTACTCGTTATTAAGTACTCAATATGGGGGAAGATAGACATGGAAGATATTACTAATTAAAATAGGGTAGAGGGTCTCTGAGTGTGTTTACCCAAGGAACCTACTCTGGGTGGTCGGAAGCTTCCCCAAGGAAATGGCATTAAACCACGCTTTGGGAACAAGCAGGAGAGGCATGCACAAGGGAGATGTGTGTGTGCGTGCGCACACATGCACACTGGGGCATAAGGAGCCCCATGAAAGACTGTTTTAGGCAAAGGGGAAAGCAAGTGAGAAAGCACCGAAGTGGGAAGTTCAGTGTGGGAGAGAAAAAGACCAAGCTGGTCATCAGGTAGCTGAGGATTTTGAACACAATCTTAGGAACAATAGGGATCCAGAGAAAGGCTTTAAATTAGGGAAAATGTTGATCCTGTGTGCATGGTATAAGGATGCCCTTACGGGAAGTGGGCCTGATGGATGGGTGAAGATGAGTACCAACCAAAGGATGAAGAATCAGCCCGGAGGGCAAGGTGGCGGGAGCTTGGGGGAGGTGGCAGCAATGGGGATGGGCAGAGTGAACTTGTTCAAGATACATTTAGGCGCTGAATCAGCAGCTCTCGGCCGTTGGTGGGGGATCAGGGAGATGGAGATGTTGAGGAAAAACTCTCGGGCTTCAGTCCCACATCTATGAATGAATGGAGGCCATCAGGACCATAGAGGGAGATTGTATTTGGGAGTGTGGGGTAGGGCAGATCGAGGGTTTCACTTTAGACGTGCAGTTTGAGAAGTCGGACTTTGAGAAGACAGTTGTCAATGCAGGTGTGGAGGTGGAAAGCAGAGTATGTCCTTCTGAGGATACAGATTCTGTTCTTTGTTAGTTTTAAGCTTTGGGTGTATGGATCATCTTGCCTAGAGAAGCGGGTAGATGGGATGAGAAGAAAAGAGAATAGGGCCCAGGAGAGAGCACGGACAATAACTCTAGTGGATTGGATGGAAGGGGGAAGGAGGGGAGATGGAGGAGGAGCAGGCAGAGAAGTAGGAGGAAGAAGGTGATGCTGTTTTAGCAATTTCCTAGAAGGGCTGTAGGCCAGCTCTCTGCTTACGTCATGAATTCTGAAAGCTTTGGTTACTACACAGAGTTAATATACATCCAGTCTGCGCAGGGCTGTCCTGTGTATACGGAGAAGGCTTGGTTTATGCCTGCTGCAGATTAGCTTGTCTGTTAAGTTCTTACCTGTTTCGATGCTCATTACGAGGCCATCCTACTCCTAGATCCCCAGACCAGGAAGCCTTAGTGCTGGTCTGCTGGTCATAGGGTACAGTAGGACACACACCTGTGGTCTGATGTGTTCATCTGAGCTCCGTCCCTGCCCCCTGTTGTGCCGAACTGCCAGAAATGCTCTATCTCACGTTTTAATATCCGCAAAAGTGAAGATAAGAGATGATTTTTTTTTTTAATATGGGGGGTGGGTGGCGGAATGTACTCGAACAGTCTGTTCTCTTTAAGGAGAAAATTTGTCTTTTGGTTCTTGGCATTGAGAGGCTGGCGATTAGGGCTTCGTGCAGCCCGGGCATGAGAAGTATCTGCTGTCTGAGTGCAGGGTGATTTATTTATTGTACCAATCACAAGATGCCCGGGCTGAAACTGTGGCGAGGGCATCGCGGGGAAGGGGGGGGAGCAGGAAGGGTGGGTCAGGACACAGTGCTGAGGGGAGGTGGTAGGATTTTCTTTATCTTTTTTTGAATACGTTGTAAAGTCCTAGAATTAGAGTTGGAAAGGGTGTTAAAGACTTCTCTAGGTTAGCTTTATGGACGAGGAGACCGAAGCCTAGAGAAGAAAGACGTGAATGATCCGGGGATACGGTCACATGGCCCTCGAGTGTCCAAGAGGTTTGTGGTTGATTCAAGTCCACGAAAGGAAAGGGGGGGTGCTGCGGCCTGGTGGGGCTGTCAGTGGGGAAGTTGCCAGCTACTACCTTAGTGTAATCCTTCAAAGTTCTGTTCAGACATTTAGAAAAGTGGTAAAGGGCATGGGGCAGGCCGCTTAATGGAATGGAAGGATCAGGAAACACAAAATACAGCTTAAGAGAAAAAACGACCATAAACATATTTTTTCCCCTGAAAATCTAAAAGTTTTTCCGTGAAGGTTTATTTCTTGCATGGTGAGTGCTTACGAGGCACACAATTCACGTGCTGCTTAACGAGGCCAGCCCCGCAGACTCGGGGGCATTCCCACGCGGGAACCAAGCAGGGACAGACCTGGCGGGTGCACGGACCCCGTACCTGCTCTTGCATCTTCAGGATGAAAGGACAGACGCTGAAAAGTGTGAAGTTAGCACTGCCCAGATTACAGGAGCCAGACGGAAATAGCGCACAGTTCTGTCGAACAGATCATCTTCAAGACTCAAGGAGTAGGCTAGTTGAAAGGACGCAGACGTGTCGGGAGCCTTGGGGAGGAGAGAGGGCGTCTGGGATCCACGGAGAACCCCTCTCCCCGCCCATGCCGGGCCAGGATGCGCGGTGCTCTGTTGCCAGAGACTCTGTGCCAACGTGTCTGGAGAGGAGAGCCAAGCATTTCAGAGACTTCAAGTGCAACTCCGTGTGCAGCAAGGGGAGAGCAGAGGAAAACGAGTGAGTCCGTGTCGGAAAGGCACTTGGAGTCGGCGCTGAATTCGTGCTGCCAAATGTGTGGCCTCAGAAAGCAGCCTGGCGCTCTGCCCAGCACTCCAGCCCCAAGTCTAAGATTTTGTTAGACGACAAAGAGAAAACTGGCCCATGTTGAGAAACCACTAGCCGCCTCCTGCCAGCCCCTCCATCGCCCGACCCCCGTTAAGGCTCGAACTGGGACATGGACCAGCCTTGCCTTTTGGGGGCGGGGGGTGATTTTTTGCTCTTGGGAAGAAATGACCGTGCTTTTGCTGCTTCAGCTGCTGCTGATCCCCTGAGCTGAGGTTTTTCTCTTCCTTGCTCTGGCCATGATGGGGTGAGGCGGGCGGGGGCGGGTTGGGTCCTAGGGGGCGGACTTCCTCAGACCCCTGCCCTTCACCTTTAAAAATTTCAGCTCCCCAGCGGCTTTGTCCTTCAGTCTGGCGCTCTTCCCGCTTGTTAGAACCGGCTCCGCCCAAATGCCCTCCGTCCCTGAAGCCCACCCTGCTGGCCGGCCCCGGGGTGTTGGGATCGTCCAGGATGCGTGTGTGTGTGCATTCGTTTTTTCTTCACACTTTGTGTGTTCTGCGTGTGCCGTAAGGGAGGGGAGACTGCGAAGCCCCCGTTTCAGACACTCCTCCCAATCTCAGTCCTGCTCTGAACTCCCCAAACGAAGAACCCACACCCCCTTTCCAGACGTAAAGTAGCAAGGGAAAGTCTTTATGGGATGGATCTAAAACCACAGCAATGCTAGACAACTCTTTAAACACGGTCTTCGGGATACTTGCTCTGTGTACTGCATCGGGGAGCATTTGCAGAAGAGGGGAAGGGACTGACCTGTTCGGAGGCTTACACCCCCTGCCCCTCAGGTAGTTCCCTTGCTTTTGTGTTCCTTTTGTTTGCATTTATTTGCCTTGAGGCTTTTCACCAGTGTCCCTGCCAGTCGGGGGGTGGGGGGGGGGACTGTACCTGTATAATACCTTGTGCTTTTTCTGTCCGAACCATATGATTAAACAGTATTCAGGTGATTTAAAAATACTTTCCTGGGACATCAGCGTCCCTCACCTGGGGGAGAACCAGCATCCACACAGACAGCATCACGAGTTAGCGGGTGCCTTCCAGAACTTTTGGAACGGCATAAATGAAATTAACTTGCTGAAAGGCAGGGAGGCTGACTTCTGATCTGAGTACATCTTCAGGTCTGCAGAGATGGGGAAACTGAGCCACTGGAGGAAGCTCGAGAACGTTGACTATAAATCATCAGGGTGGACCTGGAAACAATGACACAAATGGCCTTAAAGCCAAAAGTGGTACCTGGTGTGGGGCTGGACCCTGGCGGCGGCAGGGGCAAAATTACTTGCTCTTCATGTTGGCGGTCTCGAGTTCTTAGAAACGGAGCAAACAAGACAGGCTGCCAAATGGTTTAAAATTCAACATTTCAGAGCTTCATTTGTAACAAAACTCAAAACATTTAAAGTAAACCTAGAAATTTAATTAGCAAATCTATTTTCTCAAAGTGTGCTTTTACATTTAATATGGAAATGAGGCAATTTTGTGAGCAAACCCAGTTATACCTGAAACACTTGTCTATTCCTGAGCTGACAAAGGGAGATTTGTGTAAAAAAAAAAAAAAGTGCAAGTGCTTAAAAAGTTGCATTTAAAAATCAGCCTAGTGAGGTCAAAAGAGTTCTGGGGTGGGAATTGGAAATCCTGCCATGCCAAGTCATTGAAAATCCTTCTGGACCTCGGTTTTTTTTTTTTTATTAACATGGAGGTTGAACTTGGTGGTCGTTAAAGTGGTCTGCAGTCCTCAATGGCATTCTGTCACTGAATACTTACCGAGGGCTTCATGCTCTGAAGATGTGAAGGTGAAGACACTCCTTGCCCTCCTGGTGCATCTTCCCTAATCAAAGAAACGAGGCGAGCCTGCAAATAATGATACTGTAAGATTGCATGGGGTAATCGCCCGAATGGAGAAGAAATAAAATGCTGTTGAGTTTAAGTGTGGAGGGAGAGAAAGTGGAGGCAAGGCTTCCTGGAGAGGTTTTAAAGATTAAAATTTCTTTTCCAAAAATTCTTTTACAAATTAGTAAGACCAGTATTCTGATATTTCTCTTGCTGGTTTAAGGGAGTTCTCTGTGTTGCCAAATGCTGCTCTCCGGTGGCACATAAACTCAGGTGACACGCTTTTGCAAGAGGACCTGTAAAAAGAACACTTGCAAGGGAGACCCGCAGTGTTGCATGTAGCCTGGTGGGATTTCCCCCCCCCCCGCCCCGATAAAAGCCTTTGCGGGGTTCTGAACCCACCTTCCGCATTCGCCTACCAGTACCACTCCTCACGTGCTGTGATGCCACAGGAAACCTTAAAAAGTTATTTCAGGGAAACAAACCCAACAAAAAGCTCCCGTGCTAATTCTGCTTTTCAGTGGGTGGATTATTTTATGTACCAGATTCACAGTAACAAGTATTTCCTCCAAGGGAAGGGACTCCTGCTACTTTTGCGCCAAATTAATTTAGCCGGGAATTAAAAATAGCCTCAAAGCTTTGCATCCGCAGTTCAGATGCACTCACGGAGACAGCTGGGCGGTGCACATCCATTGTCTGTAGCTACACGGTTTGGGCCAGTGCAGAGAGGGGGGTAATAGTGCCTCACATTGCATCAGTATGCGGGAATGCCTGGTTTCAAGGGAGTCGCCCAAGGGGGCTTTTCAGCTTAATCCAAAGGTTTAAGTTGCCTCTGCTCAGATATCTTTGGAACTCCACTCGGAATGGCATGTAAGGCCAGTAGCACATTCTTCTCAAAATCTCCACTCTGGGCAAATTGTCAGCCTTTGTGAGTGTGGGGAGATTGGTTGGGGATGTGGCCAAGTTCCACGGACCAGGTCTGCACAAGGGGCAGTGGTTCAGTTGGGTGGTCCAGTTTTGGGTCCAACAGGTAAGCTGATAAGGTAGAGAGTTCCAGACTGTTTCTAGTCATCAGGTTTGAAGGAGACGTGTGTGTGTGTGTGAAGCATGTAGGAACCATCGTGTAGCCCCTCAGTGACACTTCTAGTTAATACCCGTGTTTGTTTAAAAAGGAAATTGTTGCACTGCTTCTTGATCATGCTTATACAGCAAATCCTTCATGGAGAGATCCTGTGTCTCTTCCCTTGGAAAACAAGAGTTCTGTGCAGAGCCTGGCCCAGGATGGGTACTTGAAAGAGATTTGTTGAACCAGAGTAAGTGGAAGAAGGTCTGATAACCTAATTTGACCATTAGTTGTACTTATCTGGGTTTGAATTACTTGGCTTTAGCTCTACATGGACAGTTAGAGTCCCCCCAAGACCTATGGATGGGTGTTTCATCAGCATTATTAGGGCACCATGGGAGGGGGATGGGAGAAACATACTTGATGGACTTTCCTACTTTTCACGAACCATTTCAAATCATTGTCGTAACTATTGGGAGTTTACGAAATGGTGGACCTGGGCCATAGCTTTTGACTGGTTAGGATACAAACTGGGGTGATGGCTTCCTTATTTTTCTTGACCTGTACAAGGACTTAGTGATACCAGACAGTTCATGATTTACAAACAACCAAATTAATCTGCTCCTGAGAGCTCTTGTTGCAATGATACCTAAGGATCCTACCGCTGGTGCTGAAATCATTGGAAGCCCAGAGCCAGAAATTCTGCTATATGATTAATGGTGTCAGGTAATATCTTACCTGATGTATATTTAGTATCTCTTATGTCTGGTCCTTCTTCCGTATTCACTGTATGCCATCATTAAATGCTTCTTGGATATTATTGCCACGTACTGTGGGGTGCAAAGGTTAAAAGACAGTCCTTGTCTTCAAATAGCTTATTCTTAGTGGGAAGTCACGCACATGAGTAAGCATTATTCAGATGATTACTTCAATGGATACCATACATAAATACACTAGGCATAAATGAATCCCATTGTATAAAAGTCAAGGCTCGGGGTTGGTTAATCCAGTAGAAAATAGTTCATAAGCTTTGGACCAAGCCTCTGCTTCCAAACCTGTTCTCTTTCCTCAAAGTCAAGTGGGCTGATCAGCAAAGCCACTTGAAGGGCAAGTTTTCTGTCAGTGGAAAATTCTCTTTTTATGGCTAGAATCTGGAGTCTGGGTGACTTAGAAATCTTAAAATGGTAAGAAATTTGAAATACGTTCCCCGATCTTATAACAGAAAAGCATTCACAAGTGAGACCAACAAGGTGAACTAGTGAAGACCGAGCATGTAGGGCTGATGGGATGCTGTGAGAGCCTAGAGCAATTTGGAGATTTAGTTTGGGTTCTCAAGAAGGTGGTACTTTCTAGGACCCTGGCTTTCTGGAGAGATTGGTTCTAAGTGGCTTTACTCTAAGCTGAAAGCCAGCCCAGAGAACTTTTGGCTCATGCCTGAGGCTTGTTTCTGTATTTTAGTGAGTCACGCCTTTCCACAATCTAAAGTAGGAGTACCATTCACTTAGCTGATACCTTCCTCACCTTGGCTGTTTTCTGCTTAATGAATTTCCAGCAGGAGACTCTGTCTCCTGTGGACAAAAAGAAGTACATTGCCTTGGGGTCCAGGAGAGGGAGATTTTCTGGCTGGCTTTATCATTGCCACATCTGTTTATTTACAGTGAGGCCAAGGGCCAAAAACAAAATCAAAGGAGCTCGCTCACTAGGAATTCTATATATGCCTTTGATAGTAGTGGCTGGGACTGATGAGACAAGTTGGGAAGTAGCCCCTCTGACAGCTGTTTCTATTATGTTGTACTGGAAGCTGGAGCAAATAATCATGGCGGCTAGTACTAGCAAGAGGTGACAGGGACAGTGGGAAGGTCCGTTCTGATCATTGTTCATTTCATATTTCAATTTTCGTACTCTAACAGATTCCCAAAACACCTTTGAGTTTATACCAAGGGAAAAAGCTAGGTTCTACGAAGAATGTACTTGTCCTAGTAAGTGTCACGTTGCCATTAAAAAGTCTTGATTGTATTCCCCCAGATAATTTCCTTGATGTGGAGAGAATGCTCAGGCACTTTATGTTGAGGATGTAACACTCAAGATGTACACACCATCCTCGTTTTCTTTACTGCTGTGTATTCTCCCTTCCTCTCCTCCACTACCCAAGCTACTGCTTATTCCTGTTCTCCTAATCTATGTTGGAATGATACCAGGTGATCATCTGTGCACAGTCACCCAAGCCAGAAGCCTTGGGATCATCTGGCTTGTCTCCATCTTCTTTGTCTCCCACATCTAAGTGGTCTCCCGAGTTCTATGGGCTCTGCCTCTCCTCTCCGTATTCATAGCCCCCATCTTCACAAAGGTCTCATCGTGTTCTATGAATTGGTCTTATTGTCTCTGGACTGCTCTTTCTCCCCTAGTCCATCCTTTGTATTGCCAGCTGGTGGTAATCCAGTCATTGTGTGCGTGTGCATGTGTGCATGTAAGTATGTAGCACGTGTCAGCATTTTCCAAAGGTTTCTATAGGCTCATCCAAGATGACTCCACCAGCTGTTAGCTGGGACTGTTGGCAAGGATGCTTTGGTTCTCCGTGTGGCCTTGCCAGTAGGACAGCACAGGCTTCTTACATGGGGCCGGTCATTTTCAAAGAGGACAAGCCTAACTGTATGCATGCTTAAGCTGTGGCTAGCACCACATTTCCTGATGTCCTGTTCTCCAAGACAGGTCCCATGGTGAAGCACAGAGTCACTGTGAAGGTTGGTTAGTCAGGATTCTCCAGAAAAACAGAACTAATTGGATGTGCATATGTTTACCACACAGACTTATAAGAAATTGGCTTAGGCAACTGGCAAGCGCCAAGATCCACAGGCAGGCTAGAGACCAGGAGAGCCAGTAGCGTAGCTTCAGTCCCAAGGCCAGCAGGCTCGAGAAGCCGGAAGGGCCAGTGTTTTGTCTGTGGTCCAAAGGCGGGGGAAAAAGCCCATGTGCTAATTCATGGTCATGGGACAGGAAGAACTCTCTTGCTTAGGGGGCTGGGGGCGGGGTGCCAGTGTTTTTGTTCTGTTGAGGCTTTCATTGGAGAAGGCAATCTACTTTACTCATCCACCAATTTAAATGTTAATTTTATCCAAAAACTCCCTCACAGAAGCACCATTATTTGACCAAATATCTGGGCACCCCATGGCCTAGTCAAGTTGCCATGCACATTTAAGCATCGCAGGGGGCCATATGCAGTGTGGATCCTGGGAGGGGTGGGTCACCCCAGTCATTAATGTAAGGGTCAACCGCAGGAAGATTTATTTTGGTCCTATTATACTATTTTCTTTCCCCTAAATCTTACTCATCTTTGTATCCCCAGTACTATGATTTCCGCCTCCTGGTTAGGCGATCATTAATATCTGTTGAGAGAATAGAAGAAAAAAAAAAAGAAAGTCCCTGATCCCAAAACAAAATGAAAATAATTTCTTTGGTTTGCATAAAATATCTGTAAAATGTTCCAGAAGATGTCTCAGAATAAATACCAGCATTTCTGGAATGGATACAGCCATTGATTTTTAGTTATTATCTTTGGAAAATAAAGTATTTACAAATATTAATTTTAATAATTTAATTTCTGTTAGTATCCAAAGTTCAAGCCTAAAAAAATTATGCAAAATGTCTGTGAAACTGTGCTCACTGTGTGACCAGACTTTTTTTTCTAACTTGAATATTTTTTCTGTTAAATGTTGATGGGAAAAGCAACCTATTAAAAGGAAATGCTTGTTTTGTCAACCACATATTTTGAATTTATATTCGTTAAGGTGATTGCTAACCGTACAGTTCATCTGGACCGCAATTTAAGAAGGGAGATGACACAGCGGAGGATGCTACCTTAGGAAGCAGTAGTCTAATTTCTTTCCAATTTGACCACTACTTTTCTATTTTTTTAAAAAAGATTTTCTTTATCTGATAGAGAACAAGAGGGAGAATGGCAGGGAGAGGGAGAAACAGGATCCCTGCTGAGCAGAGAGCTCAACGTGGGGCTCCGTCCCAGGACCCTGGGATCATGACCTGAGCTGAAGGCAGATGCTTAACTGACTGAGCCCCCCAGGCGCCCATGACCACTGCTTTTCTAGGTGCACCTATGTCATATGTCTAACTGTGCCAGGATGGGTAATTTTATACATAACTCAGAAGTAGCTCTTCATGCTCATGAGAAATTTATATTGGTAGGAAACTACTGAATGAAAGAGTATATTTTGAAATACAGATTTTAAACTTTTACAAGTGAGAGGTTTTGTTTGTTTTTTTTCCTGCCATAAAACATAAGTACCTTTCAAAAGGCAATTTGCATGTTGCTTGCTTTCTACAATTTTGAGTTCCTAGCCTGTCCCTCCCCATCTCTCTTTCAAGGCTGGAAGCTTTGTAGAGTTAACACAGGGTAGAAATGTTTAAAACATGAGGATTTCATACTTGAAAATGATATTCTCTGTGGAGGAGGGTGATTTTAGGTTTCTAGATACTAAGCTGTATCATGACTCATTTGTTCTTAAACAGGTCGTTCTCCTGTTACTAAAATTAATCACAAAAGACCAGGGAAGCTTGAAAAAGAAGAGATCACACAGCAGGCTCTTAAAATTAGAAAGGCAGGTCTGCTCTCTATTGCATTTGCTACATTTGAATGATGCACCAAGATTAAGGTAATTCATTTAATTACGTTTTTTTCATTACGAATTGGTGATTTAGAGTAACGTGATGTACAGAATAAGAAGGGGAAATGGTAAGTTGAAAACTTAAAAATGAATCACAGAAGTGAAACAGACCTTCTCTCCAAGTACACGCACCTGCCGTCAGCTTGGGAGTTGTGTGCTTAAGTTCAATCATATTCTCACCTAGAGGATCTTCTCCTCTTCTGGGAGCGGAACTGGAGTCCAGCAAAACAGCCTCCTGCTGAGCTCCTCACTTCTGCTTTTGTGTCCTGCAGTTTATCCTCTCCCTGCAGCTAGCCTGAGATTTTGCATAGATCAGGCAAATCAGATCATTGCCTTACTCTAAATCCTTCCATGGCTGGCTCTGACCATTAGAGTCAAACACAAACTGCTTACCTTGGTCCACAAGGCTTATGCTGATGGCGATCTTGCTCTTGTTTATTCCCTGATAATGCCAAGCTCATTTGAGCCTCGGGTCTTTTGCTCTTGTGGGTTCCTCTGCAGTAAGGCTCATTCACACCCTTCAGGTCTCTGCTCAGATGACCCCTCCTTGGAGAGGCCTCTTGAGATCCCCCCACCCCCCACTTTCTAGTAGTCTGTCCTACTTTGTGTATTTCAGAACCCTTGTCACCACTTGAATCCGTAATGTTTACTTGGTTACTTTCTCATCTCTTTGACTGGCATGAAACACCACGAGTGGTAGATATGCTGTTTTAGGCTCCTATTCAACTTAGTGCATGGCACATTAAGTGCTTAATATTTTCGGCTGGCCGAATTCATATTACTCTTACAAGGGAGAAAACAAATCTTAAAGTTGTGTTTCCTCCCAACAAGACAACCAAAAGGAAACATCCTAGGATCAGTGGAGATTTTTTTTCTCTTCTGTGATTATAATGCCGTGCCATCTAGTATAATAAACTGGGCCATGTCCGTTCAGCCTGAGGCCTACCATGTGATGGAATGTGTCTTCCAAAAAAAGTTTTTTATAATGTTAATATGTGGTTTATAAAAGTCAAAATAAAATGTATCTTATCAATCTTATTTAGAGTTGTCTAATTAACCACCTGATTTTGAATGTCAGCCATTCTGGATAAGTGTTGAATTTCAGACCTTGAGAATAATTTTTTAAATTTGTTAGCACAAGTAGGCAGGGAAGCAGACGGGGGGAGGGAGAAGCAGGCTCCCCGCTGAGCAGGGAACCCAGTGCTGGGCTTGATCCCAGAAACCTGGGATCATGACCTGAGCCAAAGGCAGCTGCTTAACTGACTGAGCCACCCAGATGTCCTGAGAATAATTTATTTCTAATAGGATTTTCCCATGGAAAGTTATGGCCTGGCTGTACATTGGCTTGGTAACAGTGTCCTCGTTTTTCAGTTTCCCTCTGCAACCATTGGTTTCTCCTAACATTCTTGAACAGTAGGGAGTTAAATAAATTGTGATAGATCAGTGTGATTATGTGCAGCCATTAAGAATGATGATTTTAAAGACATGGAAAAGTGCATTTGTGGTGCTGGGTGCCAGGAGCTTACTGTAAAGGCATGATTATGAATAGAACTCAGACAGAATTTGTGTGTTGGGGCAGGACCTAGAAGGGAACCTAGGAAATAGAAATCATTTGATGACTGTTTTTTGGAGATGATGGGACTTGGAGAGCTGCTTTCAAGATTTCCTCTTGTTAGAATGATGCAGTTTCCAAGAAGTCATCATGTGGTACTTTTGGAATATGACAAAGTGCTGTGGTCGCCAGAGCATTATACAAATGGAACACAGCCACATATCTGAGAGGTTTTTGTTCAACTGTGTGATAAGAAAGCAGTTTGTTGTAGGTGTCCAGATGGCTTCATGCTCAGTGTATCAGCTTAGGTTTGTATTCAAGCAGGAAGACTGGAAAACCTGACCAAACAATGGCTGGACCTGAATAAGGTGCATCATTCTCCCCCTGTAACAAAATGTGTGGAGCTGGGTGTCCAAGGCTCATGTGGCATCTTCATGGTTCTGTGAAGGATCCAGCCTCGTTCTGCCTTTCAGTTCAGCCACCTTATCGCGCAGATCTCATTCTTGCCTTTGTTGTCCTCATTGTAAAGTGGTTGTTCCATTACCAACATCCCATCCATGTTCCAAGCAGGAGGAAAGAGAAGGGTGAAGTCAGAGCATAGGTGCCTGTTGAGTCTGCTCCCTTTTAAAGAACTCCCCCAGACATCCCATCTGGCAACTTCCATATTGGCCAGAACTATGTCTCATAGCCACTCCTGCTTAGAAAACATAGGGTTTGGAGGTGTTGTGTTTTATTTGCTTTTTGTTTTGTTTTTGAGGTGAGCCCAATGCAGGACTTGAACTCACAACCTTGAGATCAAGACCAGAGCTGAAATCGAGAGTCAGATGCTTCACTGACTAAGCTACTCAGGCTCTCCATAACTCCATTGTCAGGTGCCCCTGGAGTTTCTTTTGTTTGAAGCTGGGTATATTTCCACCCAGAACAAAATCAAGGTAGTTCAGTAATAAGAGAATTAATATTGGATAGGCAACTAACTTTGAATTCAATGTTGAGGATGGAGCATCACCTTTTAGACATAAATGCCTTCACATGTTGTATTTGTGTCCTTTTCTGTTGCTGTGACTTCATCTCAGCACAGGAAGGATTCTCTTACTCACATGTCACGAGGGGCTTTTAGATACAATCAAACTAAGTTTCTTAATCTGTAGATAGAAAAAAGAGGAATGAAGAAGTCTTCTGATAAGTTTTCGTAAGCCTCTTTTTTTTTCCCCCCACTAAACACTTACAGTTCTTTGGTGAAGGTTCTTTTGTAAGAAGCGTTTTGGTTTCCATAATGAAATATTTTGAGCTTCCATAATTGTTTATTCAGTGATAATATTCTTATTACATAGTAGTTCCTGGTCGTAAATAAGGGTTGATTGAAACAATATACCAGTAAGTCACACTGTATTAAAGCAGCAGTGGTCTTCAGCAGAGCGTCCCCCAAGTTGCTAGAAGCAACACTTCTCCAGGAGAGCAAGTCGTCTTCTGGAATCCGAAGTGCAGTGTGGTGTGGGCAGCAGATTTTAAGGACATATTGAGAGACGGGTAGGATCACTGTAGGATAGAGACCCAGAAAATGGGTTAGGAATGTTTAATGTGAAGAAAAGAAGTTGTAGGAATCAGTGAGCCCTGCCTTCCATCCTAGGGGGAAGGGTGGACTTGACTTTGGAACACCAGGGGTTGACCCAGACCCAATGACTAAGCATTATAAGAAGGCAGAGTTTAGCACAAATTCCAAAGAGAACTTCCAAAGAGTAGATGTTTCTAGTAATAGAAGAGAGACTCTAGAACAGGGAGTTCCGAGAAGTAGGACAAGACATACTAGTCCTGCTTCACCCAGAAAGAACAGAGATGGCTCTGCCACACTTCAGGTTTGAGGTGAGGCTCAAAAGGATGCTGAATTTTCTCTCTGGAATTCCCTTCTCCCCTGCCACCTAACCATTTTCTTTTTTGAGATCTACCTAACGTAGAACATTATTAGTTTTGACGTACACCATAATGATTTGGTGTTTGTATATATTGCAAAAGGACCACTCTAATATGTCTAGTTAGCATCTGTCACCATAGTTAAAAAAAATTTTTTTTCGGGATGCCTGGGTGGCTCAGTGGCTAAGCATCTTCCTTTGGCTCAGATCACGATCCTAGTGTCCTGGGATCGAGTCCCGTGTTGGGCTCCCTGCTCTGCGGGAAGCCTGTTCTCCTCTCTCCCCTCCTGCTGTGGTCCCCCTCTCTCTGTCAAATAATCTTAAAAAAAATTTGTTTTTCTTGTAATGAGGACTTTTAAGTTCTCTCAGCCAAAAAAAAAAAAAAAAACTCTTTTGGCAACTTTCAAATATGCAGTAAAATATTAACGAATCACTGCACTGTACATTACATCCCCTTGTTTTATAAGTGGAAATTGTTCCTTTTGGCCGCCTTTAGCCATTTCGCTCACTTCCAGCAACTGCCAATCTGGTCTTTGTTACCTATGAGCTCATTTCTTTTTCCTTAATATTCCAGGTGAGATCATGTAGTATTTGTTTTACTTCACTTAGCGTGAGGCTCTCCAGGTCCATCCATGTTGCTGCAAATGGCAAGATTTCACTTTTTATGGCCGAATAATGTTCCATGGTATGTGGGTGCTGCATTTTCTTTACTCTGTCATCCACTGATAGACTGTTTGCTTCCAGATCGTGGTGCTTGTAGATGATGCTGCAGTGAACATGAACCATGTATGTCTTTCCAGTTAGGGTTTTTGTCTTCAGATAAATACTGGAAGTGGAATTGCTGGATTATATGGTTGTGGGTTTTGTTTGTTTTTAATTTTTTGAGGAATCTCCATACTATTTCCATAGTGGCTGCACCAATTACATTACCACCCGCAGCGCACGAGGGTCCTCTTCCCCTGCCCCCCCCCCATCCTTACCAACAGTTACTTGTCTTTTTGCCGATAGCCAGCCTAGCAAGTATGAAGTGATCACTCATTGTGGGCTTTTTTTTTTTTTTTTTTTTTTTTTTGATTTAATTGGAGGGAGGGGAGGAGTATCCTGAGGCAGACTCTCCGCTGAGCACAGATCCTGGTTCAGGGCTCCATCTCACGACCCTGAGATTATGACCGGAGCCAACATCAATAGTCGGGCACTTACTGGGCGCCTGGGTGGCTCAGTGGGTTAAAGCCTCTGCTTTCGGCTCAGGTCATGATCTCAGGGTCCTGGGATCGAGGCCCGCATCGGGCTCCCTGCTCAGCTAGGAGCCTGCTTCCCCCTCTCTCTCTCTGCCTGCCTCTCTGCCTCCTTGTGATCTCTCTCCCTCTNTTAAAAAAAAAAAATAGTCGGGCACTTACTGAGCCACCCAGATGCCCCTCTCATTGTGGTCTTGGTTTTCATTTCCCTGATGATTGATGTTGAGTATCTTTCCATATGCTTGTTAGCCATGTGTATATCATCTCCAGAAAAATGTCTACTTCAGTCTTCCCATTTAACCTTTTTTGGGCNTCCCTGATGATTGATGTTGAGTATCTTTCCATATGCTTGTTAGCCATGTGTATATCATCTCCGGAAAAATGTCTACTTCAGTCTTCCCATTTAACCTTTTTTGGGCTTTTTTTTCTATTGAGTTGAAGGAGTTCTTTATATATTTTTGAATATTAACCCCTTATCAGATATCTGTGTTACCAATTCTTAGTCTTCCTTCTGTCCCCATGGGCTCCTTTCCACTCCACCCCTTCAGTTCATTTTTTTTTTCCCCTTTTAAAGGTTTATTTTAGAAGATCGAGCATGAGCAGGGGGGAGAGACAAAGGGAGAGGAGGGAGAGAATCTCAAGCAGACTCCCCACTGAGCATGCAGTCCGGCGTGGGGCTCCACCTCACCACCTTGAGATCGCGACCTGAGCCGAAATCAGGAGTCAGACATTTAACTGACAGCTACCCAGGTGCCCACTCTTCAGTTCTTTCTGTGGGTACCTCTCTGGAGACGTTTCTAACACTGTGTTGTAACAGTCTCCATCTCTGCCCATACACTGTAGCCTGCGGGGGGCAAAGCCCATCTCTCTGTCCTCTGCGCTCGTCCCCAGGCTGGTGTGTAGCTGGCTGAGTAACTACTTCCTGACTTAGCGAGTAGATGAATAGAAGTGGGGAGACTCTGCCTGAGTTAACCTGGCTGTGTGACGCAGGATTTTTGTTTTAACTTTACACGGACACCAGCACTGCTCTCACAGGTTGTCTGAGCCAGCTGTGACCTCTTAGCAGGACAGACGGACAGTCATTGAGAAGCACAAGTAACCACACAGTTCTTTGCACAAGTGCCATCTAGTCGAGTTGTCTGACTCCCGTGCTGCTGACAAGGTTGAAAATTCCCAGTAGAACTGTTGACGAAGCACTCTGCCTTCTGGCTCAAGGGAGAAAGCTCCCTTTCGCACCTCGATTCTCCTGGCGTGGACCCTGGATCAGCCAGCGTGCTTACGGTGAATGTGAATACAACAGGCCCCTGGGTTCTTTGACCAGAGAAGAACAAGGCAAGTTTTAAAAATAACTTGGTACACATGTAGGTGAAATAACTTTACCTCCCAGCGGCTGAGGAAAAAAATAGGTCCCAATTCTGGCTGATGATCTAGGATATTTTTAGAAAGAGCCCTTTCTTCTTCGATGGTCCACGAGGGAAAAATCATGGCAAAAATATGTATTTATTTATATATGAGGCTACTCTAGTTGTTGGGTGTTTCATTTGTTTCCACATCGTCCACGAGAGAAAAGCAGGCATTCTCAAAGGCCCATCCTGAGCATAGTAGAAAAGGAAAATATAATGTTTTCTTCTCTCGTTTGTTTATAACATACAATTTAGTTCCAACACATACTGCTGTGAGTTATTTTCAGTATGTGGCAAATTGTTGTAAGGGCCTTCTAAGAAACTCCTGTCTCCTAAGGTGTTTCCCACTTTAATTTTATTCAGGAAAAAATGGTTTTTGAAGTTTCTTACTAATTAGGTTTTAAATGAAGGCAGCTTATTAACCATAGCACTTGAACTATGAGCATTTCGCTGTTACTGCCACCAGAAAGGTTTGGTCTATTTCTACTAGAATCTTCTAAGGGAAATTGATGAACCTGGTAACCTAATTTTAGACCTCTTGAAATTCGGCAGATGGATGGTATTTATAGTGTTCTGAATCAGTTCCTATTAGATGTTTAAATATAGTCACATCATTAGAGAGTACATTGAAGAAAGAAAAGATTTTTAACCCTACATCTAGTGCCCAGAACATTGTTTTTAGTCTCATAAAGTGTGTATGCATTTTGGTAGCAATTTCTAAAGAGCCTTTCTATAGTCTCTCCTGCTCTTTCCTGTGTGATGCTGCTGTCGTCATGGAAACAGATCTCGGAGTTGCTTTGTTATCCAGTGTAAGGGACTCCCCGATATGGAGTTACTGTAGGTCATTGTCAACACGGAGCCTTTATTAAGCATTGTGCTACGACGCCTATCATGCAAAGCTCGGGTGGAACTCTGTGTTTGGAGCTTACACCAAAGACGTCCTATCGACACCCACAAATACAAATCAGGTCCTCGGCCACAGCAGCCCTGAAGTCCAAGCGGTGGCACGTGTAATTCTATTTCAGGTGGGGTGGCACGTCTTGGGTCCCGACAGGTCATTCTTATGGGCCCAGTTAAGGTTGACTTCCGAGAAAGGATTTGGGAAGTTGGTTGAGTAGTACAGGAAATGAGCGAACCTAAAGTTAGGGGGTTGTTGGAAGGGCCCAGCAAGTGTTTACAGGTGGAAATTGGCCCCTGAGCAGAGCCGTGGCTGTGTGTGTTCATGGTTGAATTGCTCTGTGACCTCAAGTTAGGATGTTCTATTAGCAAGTCTGTAAGTTGTAAGACCGCGTGGTCAGCTCCTAACACCGGGTGTTTCTTCCTTCCTTTCTCTTTCTCTCTCTTTTTTTTTTTTTTTACAGTGGATGTGGTGATGTTGATTGGGGTTGAAGGTAGGGGAAGCACTTGGAACATGTGGCAGACTCTTTGCTGCCCTCAGGTGATCTCCCCCAGACCGTAACCTCCCTAGGTCTGCATTTCCTTCCCGTTCTGTGGGTGACAGGCCTGTCAGTGGTACCGCTNTGCCCTCAGGTGATCTCCCCCAGACCGTAACCTCCCTAGGTCTGCATTTCCTTCCCGTTCTGCGGGTGACGTGGGGAATGATGGTAAAGGAACTTGTGATGCTAGTGCTTGGAACCTGCTGCCTACTCGCCCCTACAGCGTATTCCCCTGGGAGGTGCTTCTCAAAGTAGGATTCCACACCTGAAGCTTGGGGATCACCTGGGGGGACCCTGTTAGAAAAGCCAATACCCTGGTGCCACAGATGGATGGGGTCGGCAGCTCAGGATGGCCCTGCAGTCTGTTTCGTGAGCTCTCCAGCTGATGCCCTCTGAGAACGGCTCTCCTCTGACACATTTCTGGGGGTGGGTTTGTTTGCCTTTGTTGACAGTTCTGGTTGCTGTGGGAGGTTTGTGGTCTCCACAGCTTACCTGCTCCACGGCTGAAGGAAGGGTCATGAGTCTGGAGGCTCTGGACTTCCGAGCTGTTGGGAGAACAAGATAATGTTGACTGGAAAAAGTCTCTTTGTATTTTGCTGTCAAAAAGCAAGCCAAATTCAGCTCGTCAACGTTAATGCAATTAGCAACCATTTCTCTCCTAAATGTCAGGTGTCTGGATTTATTTACAATTATATATTTTGGTCAGGCTAAAGAAATAATGAAGCACACGCTTTTCAGACTCTAGGATCCTGCATTCTTACTCCTAATTGATAGTTGATTTCTGGGCTTTACAAACCCAGAAGATGTTGTCCACAGACTTACCAGGAAAAGGAGAGGGATTCCAGTACCACTTGCAGCTGCTATTTTAGACACAATAAAATTCTCCTGGGGTCTCTCAAACACCTGCTATAGAATATTAAAACAAAAAACCCTGCAGTGATTTAAAAGTCTCAAGCCGCCATCCGTATATTAGGAGGCAAAGGCCCTAAATGTATGAGATGTCTCCGATAGTTTGTGACATGTGGCACCGCCGGGATGCCTTGGGGACCTGCCCACTCGATACAAACCAAATTGTAGCTCAACTAATTTCGATTTAGAAATTGCCTCCTTAAAAAGAAAAGTACTAAAAATGTGTGACATTTACAGGCTTTCTCCAACAGTCTGCAGTTTCTCTAGCAAGTGTATTCACAGATTTAAAAGAACTTGGCAATTGCTAACTCATGTTTTTAGATAGCACAGGAGTACAAATACAGTCCTAATAGTGCGTTAGGACCATTAGGGTCCATGGGATATAAGGACCGTCAAAGTCCCATTTCTCGTTTGTGTAATTTTTAAACCTGTTTTCAGCAGCATCCAAATGTGAAGCCCTCGTAAGGATGGGGTAGTGCGTGACCACAGAGAGCCTCCCTCTCCCCCACCCTCGACTGCTTTTTCTATTAAGTACTGACCGTAGGATCCCAGAAGAGTGGTACCAACAACAAAGAGGTCCGACTCTTTCCTAAGAAAAATTAAAATGTGATTTCTCTTTTCTTTAGCTAATTAGGACAACTAAAAGTAAACATCCAATTATGCAGTGATGAATCTGGTCTGGCTCAGTCTGTATTCTTTAAGGAATCCTAAGATAGAAGAATATATGTTGTAAAGAAGGCCAGTCTGAAACAAATTCAGATTGTTGTGGAGAATGAACTCCTCTTAATTGTACAGATTTATACCATGTGTGTAAGCAAAGAAAATAGGGTCAAGAATTGTTCCTCTTCCTCTGGAAGACAACACTGGCTTAGGAAGTAGGGAGACTTGGTTTCTACTTTTGATCAGTTTTCAAAATATGGAGGGTTTTTTGAAATAACAGGTGGCTGTGGAGGGTTCCAGGGGGAGACCCCGCGTGCAGGAGACAAGACCGCACTGTGTGTGTGACACGAGAGAGTTCGCGAAGAGCCTTTCTTCCAGCCCTCGGTGCCCTGAGCCACTATTCAGTCTCTTCCCCCTTCTCTCAGCCATAGTTCAGCTCCCATTCTGTATGACAGGGACACAAGGGTCTTTTTCTCGGTCTGGATCCCAGATCCCGCAAGACACGCAGTTAGGGAGCTGCTGGCATCCTGAGATGGGCGTCCCCCGGTGGAGGTGGACTGGGAGGCAGGAGCACAGGCGGTGTGCTTGGGGAAGGGCTGGCGGACATCGTGGAAGTGGGTGTGATTCGGGGCAAAGCCGTTGAAGGTGGCCGTGGCAGGAGAGAACGCCTCTACTTTGTAAAGCTTAGCTTCCTGTAATTTCTGTGTGTATTCGGGTTTAGCATTTAGTGATGTCTTTGAGTCTGTCTCAGCTATGCTAGGCAGAAAGGCGTTCCTGGCTATTAGCAGAGCCGGGTGGAGAGGGCGATGTGGGGGAGAGCAGTAACTGAAGCAGGACAGAGGCCCTGAGCAAGGAGAAAGTGCAGGGGGCTCATTGGAAGCACTGTTTGTGGTCTCGTGGAAAACCTTGTGCTCGGTGTTGTTACAAAAAGGGGTCAGGTAATTCCTTCGCAGGTAGTTGTGCTGAGCCCCGTGGGGTCCTTTGTAGTGGAAGAACAGACCAGCTGCTCAAAGCAAGTTAAAAGGATGTTTTGGGGTGTTTTTTGCTGCCTGGGTTAGAGGCCTAGAAGCGAAAACCATAGTGTCCATTCTGAAGCTGGGGAAGATGGTGTGGGGGTGTGTAGCTGGGTCATTGGCTGATACGTGGTATGCGTGGATGACTCATTAAAAGACAAAGTCCTGAAAAAGAAAGCACAGCGCATTATTCATTGTGAGGTCCCCTGCGAACCTAATGGGGCCTGGAACTCTGTGCCTTCCAGGTCTGTGCTGTCAAGGCTTCCTTGATGGATTCTTGGGGCTGCTTCCTCGGGGAATCCTGTTACTGCTCCTGGAAGAACTTTCTGGTACCCCCAGGTTTCTGTCTGTGTCCAGAAATGGCTGTGGAGGATTCCAGTGGAAGGGATTGAGCACAGGACAGAAAACAACTGTGCGTGGTGTGCGTGACCTGAGGAGAGCTGGGTAGGGTCAACTTGTCCATTACGGTAGGATTGCGGAGGATGGGGTAGTGACCCCCAAACCTGGCTGCATGTCGGAATCACCTGGGACAGTTTCCACAATGCATTTCCTGGGCCCATTCCAAACTCAAGCAGGTTGTTGGGAAGGACAGGAATTAGCACAAACTTCAGAGGCAGATAATTCTCAGGTTGAAGCTGGTCACCAAACATCCTTTCCAGTTGTGTGACCTTCAGTAGGTCAGTTCACCTCTCCAAACCACAGCATCTTTATCTGTGGGCATAGGACAAATAATACCTAGAGTTTGGGGAATGAATTAAATGAAATCATGCATGTAAAATGCTTAGCTCATTGCCTGTCACATAGCTAATATTTATTGAATGATTATTATGCTTCACAGAACGTCAGTGGCTGCCCAGTATGGTGGGAATGTGCAAAAGAATTAGAAAAATCACCCTCCTTGTCTTTGCAAATACAAGATGCAGGTAGATGAGAAAAGCAGGTGCGTGCGCAGGGAACGTTGTGATGAAGCTTGGATTGCTGGGAGATGTCAGAAGAGGGATGCAGTCTGGACCAGAAGGGGTCCAGCCTGGTATTGGTGGAAGCAAAGGAGGCTGTGACTGGAGAGGTTTCAGAGTGAGCGTCAGAGCAGCTTTGTAACAGAGTTGCTTGCTGATGATGTCAACACATCTAATACAAGACTCTGACTAATTGCTATTTTTAGTTGCTTATATTCAAAAGCTTGTTTATACCACTGAAAACTGTCAGCTGGGTGTGTGTTGTGGAAAGAGCTCAGAGCTCAGTTGGAAGTCTTGGATTCTTGTCCCATCTCTGCCCTAACCAGCTAAGTGACCTTAGATGAGCTGCTTGGCCCTGAGGTCTTGGCTTCCTCGTTGTGGGGCTAGGGGACTAGACAACTGCCAGGGGTCTTCTGTCCCTGACATTAACCATGCAACATTCAACAGAAACATTTACTGCACTTCCTTTCTAGAGCATTTTTTGTGCATCTTTGAATTTCATTCCAGCTACTATGTAAGATCTATTGTTAAGTGAAAGGCTGTGTTTTGCTGATTTGTTCACGATTCACATTCCTGTGAAGTTTACAAAGACAGAAATTTCCATTTATAAAAGCATTTTTGTTCTGTTGGAATTATATAGAAGGTCTCCTTCATTATGCTTTTGTTCAATTTCTCGTCTCAAGCTGTTAATGTCATTTTGGAAGACTAATGTGGGAACATCTCAGCACATCATCTCTGCTCTAAAGTACTGGTAGTCAGACAGTTGACTTTAGATAACCTAGGAGGTAGGAGGCATTCACTCTTTCATTTTGCAGATCTTCATTGCTTGTCTGCCGTGGGTCAGGCACTCCTGTGGGCACTGGGATCCATCAGGGAGCTAAGCAGAATTCTCTGTGCTCATGGAGTGTGTTCCAGTGCCATTAGCCTGGAAATGTACCTACTGTGTTGGCCCAGGTGAGAAGTAATCTGACTCACATCTGTGGCTGTCTTCCTTTATCCAAGATCACTTCCAATCTCACTCTCCAGAATCTTCCATGTAACTGTGCAGGAAGACTAAGTCATGGAAACCACAATGCACTTTTATATAGAAACAATAGAATATGATTGCCAGGCATATGTAGTATATTTCCCAAAAAAAGGCCACAGATCTTCCCATCCTTGTTGCATGCTCCCTTGTTCATGACTTTGCCACAACTTTGGTCAGGAGGTGAAGTCTGTCCACTCCTATGAGTTTAGACGGGCTTTTGTAGGATCAGTTGAATGCAGTAAGAGTGACATCGTGGAAGGTTCTGAGCCATGGCATTACAGGACCCTGCAGCTTCCCTGGAACTTCTGTCTTAGGAAGGAAGCCCTCACTGCCCTCCTTGAGGGTTCAGAGGGCATGTGAAGCAGGAATTAGCTTTGTGGCTGAGGATTCCTAGACCAAGCTGGCACCATCCCCCATGCCTGGGATTGAGGCCATTGGATACCATCTCATGCCAGTCAACTGCCAGATGGATGCAGCTGGGTGAGTTTTCAACAGCTTAAAATCTCAAGGTGCTCATCATCAACACCAGTGCAAATGGTTTTTGTTATTAATAATTGAAAGTTGTGAACATTCTGTGTATGTATTAATTCCCATCTGTTAATTACGTAGACTTCAGAAGGTTGGCTTTGAGAAATGCCTTTCACATTTTAAAGGCATTTATTTATTTTAAGGCACATATTTATTTTAGAGAGAGTGAGTGGGGGGGACAGAGGGGGAGGAGCAAGGATCTCGAGCAGACTCTCCACTGAGTACGGAGCCCAACACAGCTTCATCTCCCAACCCTGAGATCATGATCTGAGCCTAAATCAGAAGTCAGACGCTTAACTGACTGAGCTACCCAGGCACCCTGCATTCACATTTTACATGATCCACTTAAAGACCAGCGTTTGGACCAGAGAATCACCCCAAGTTTGGTGGCAAGTTGTCTGTGCTCTGAGGAGAGATTAGCCACTAGCGAGTGTGTATGTTGTAGCAGTTGGATGGTAGAGGTTTTCTGGGGGCACACAGACCCATTTCTCATAGTTGTGGGTCATTGGGGTGTACTTGGAAAGGCATGGGTCTGAGATGACCCTGACAAGAATTTGGACAAACATGTTTTCACTGAACTGAGCCCTGTCTCTTTACCAGAAATGAACGTCATGACTCAGTAATTTCAGTCCAAAGTGGAAAATGGACATCTGTCTCCATGAATTAAACAGAAATATGGTGGGGCCACTCCACATACTTTCCCTTTTCCCCCCCCCCCAAAAGTCATGGGTTTTTGTTTTTAAATTCATGAGGGAGGTCTGGGAACATTCCCTGTGCTTTATCAACACCATTTTATCTAATACGCTCACTGATAATACTTCTTATAGATAAATAAGCTAAGTCACTATGGTTCCAGTTTGCTTTTACAATGACGGTAAACTGTATGTTGTATGAAGTGGTCTAAAAATAACGCACCGCGATGATTGAAGAATTTGGGAAGTTGCATATGTGAAGTATACAGGGAGGGTTTTCAAAAGTTCATGTTATGCGACTTCACTTTTTTATAGTAAGACCCACATTAGCACGTGTTTGCGCTAACAAATCCAAAGAGCACCTTTGCTTCTACACAAAAAGGCGGAGAGCAAAAAACTGTTCAGTCTTGGTTCTGAGGCTAACCCTTCCAGAGGCAGTGCCTCCCTGAGCCACAGGAGCGGGGCCCCCGAGCTCCTTTCCCGGGAACTGGACTCCGCATCTCCGTGTCCCACTGCCAGAGCTTTGGACCAGGTCTGTGAGCACCAGTGCTTTATCATGATTTCATTTGTGCAGTGGTCAGCGAGGTGTGTCCTCGGGTCTGCGACAAGCCTGAGAGGTTATTTTTTTGGGTCTGGAAACACTCACAGAATTTTCCATATAAATTACTGGTGATCGCTTCTTTATGCTGTTTTCATTTAGGAAAGTTTTCATAGGAACGCCATACTGTCCAGATGCGGGAGAACTATTGATATCTGTTCTGATCAGGGCATGAAAGCAGCTACATGGTAGTGAAAGGAAATAATTGAGAACACTTATTAGTGATAAAGTTAGAATTAGAGCAAATTTTAAATGTATTACTGAATATATATACACACACATATACACATATATGTATATATACACACATATACACATATATGTACATATATACACACACACATATATACAGATATATGTACATATATATACACATATATATTTTTTTCAATTGTTCCATGGAAGGAAGTAGGTTCTCTATGAAGATGATTTCTGTGGAGGTGATTGTGTGTGTTTAACATAAAGAGGGAGTTTCGCCAGCCAGCCCGGAAATTAGTGGCTTTAAGACAACAATGGCATCATTGACATCATCTACAGGTCTTAAAAGATTTGACTGATTTAACCTGGGCTCCACTGGGCACCTTACCTTCTCATTGTAGGACTGGGGACCCACTCTGCTCTTCATGTCTCTCCTCCTCCTCTGACTGGGGGCTAGCCTGGACGCGTCCCTCCATGGCTGGCAGAAGCTCCCAAGGGCAAGTCAAAACGCCAAGAAGTGCTTCCTTCTCTGTTTGGAACTGGCACGTGGGCATTTCTGTCTGTTTCTCGGCTAAAGCAAGTCACGTGGCTGAGCCCACAGTCAGGGGTGGTGGGGGGCATGAAATATACTTGACCTTTAGGGAAGAAAGTCCAAAGTCATGTAGAAAGGGCATAGATACAGGGAGGGGTGAAGAACTGGGGCCAGGAATGAAACATACCGCTTTATCTCCGTGGCTCTCAAGAGCCCAGACTTGCTAAAAATGGGCACGAAGGTAAATGAGTGATGGTGTATAAACACTTTGGGTATAGTTTGGTCTTTGTAGAACAAAGGCACCTGCCTTCTATACCTAGGGTCACAGCTTGTCAGGCCACATCCTATCCAACGCTTGTTTCTGTAAAGAATCTACGAGAGCACAGCCATGCCCATTCTTCAGGGTATGCTTTGTACGTGGCGGCTTTGGCCCTGTAGCAGGAGTTGAAATGTATCCTTGTGACAGAGACTGGCCCACAACGCTGAAGATGTTGACTGGCCCTTTGCAGAAAAAGCTTGCTGACCCCAATTTTATATTACAGGACTGAAGAGTTTTATATTAGTCAATAGTTTCTAGTAATAGTAAATATAAATAGTCATGTAATATAGTCATATATAATTTTATAATATACTATAGTATATATGTAATATAGAACATGGTAATATAAATAGTAAATATAGTTTTATGGGAACTGAAGCAAAGTCAGTTGTGATCCCCCCTACCGCACCCCCACCGCCAGCCCCTTTTAGGGTTTTTCTAGTGTGCCTTGCATTCTTACTCTTGTTGTGTTTCTATAAATTAGGTAAAACAGGGAGATAAAATAATCCTGGCACTTGAATTTTGGCTGCGAAAGCCAATACAGTTTGCATCCACAAGCTATAATCCTTAAACCAAAGTTGACAAGCCAACAAATTGCAGACTATAGGACACGCAAAGGAGGGAACCAGTTGCTACTTTTGCCTTTACCGTTAATGCTTTGTGGCTCTGTAGGTCATTCATGCTATTAGACAATAGGGTGATTGTTTCTGTTCTGCTGAAAGACAATCTGATTGTGCTTTGTGTGGAATGAAGTACAGACCTGCTCACCTCTACTCCCAAGAGAAATGCTGCGGACCTTTGTCTCCTCAAATGTCCTTCTGTCAGCTTTTGGCATTGTGGCGGAAGGCCCAGGCTTCGGGGGTCAGCGGGTTTTCCCGCAGCAATTTTTTTAATTAACAAAAGTACTTTTTTGGTAAAATATTACAAAGAAAATTGAAAAGGATGTATCCATTCTGTTACACATACACCCCCTTTGCATGTTTTTATAACGGTTTTAACTAGATGGGACATTATGTAGTTTAAAATCTGTAATCTTGGTGTATGTGGGGGAAGTATGGAAAATGTTTATAATATGGCGTTTGATGAAAAACATAATTCCAAATTGCTGCAGGTCCCCTGGTGCAGCCGTGTAATAAGTGTGTGTGTGTGTGTGTGTGTGTAGTAGACAGAATGACGTCCCTGGGAAAGATGTTCATGCCCTGATACCCAGAACCTAAGATTGTGTTACCTTTTGCAGCCAAAAGTGCTTTGCAGATGTGGTTAAGGATCTTGAGATGGAGAGGCTCTCTCGGCTTCTCTTGATGGGCTCATTGGTAAAAGGGTTGGCCTCATGGAGCTGTTGGTAATGGCTACGCATCTACTGATGGGATCACCAGCCCTTCGGTACTTCCTTGTGGGAGGAGTGGTCCGCGGGTGGGATTCCAGAATCTCCTTCTAGTCTTTGCAGGTTTTCTTCATAGACAAAAGGAGATTTTGAAAGTTTTCATTTCCTTTTGTCTCAAGGCAAATGTCAGTATTCTGAACAACAAAACAAAGATCACTTTGAAAACGTCCTTATGAGAGCCCTCTAGGGTTCTGGCTGATTTTTGTGAGTCCTCATGTGAAGGCCTAGGATGCTGTGGTCCATGGCTTAGCCGGATAAATCGGAGTCCAACCATCTTCTTAGGCTTCAAAATAAGCTGCTGATTACCCTGCCTGATGCTGTGCAGGCTAATCAGATGGACTTGATATTTCAGCTGACTCATTCCAGATACTTTCTTCTGCTCCTTTTCCGTCCTCCCGGATCTGCAGTGTGCGGTAAGGAAAACTGAGTCGGGGGGAGGCAGAACTTTTTCTGTCACTGTGAACCAAATCATGAATCATGCTCTTTTGGCTTTGATTTGTTAATATATAATGATGTGCCCTTAAACATTCTTGGAAAGTCAGTGATGTTCACTTGGCTCCTACCCCAGCTCTGTTCCCTCCGATGGCTGCTGCGTAATGTATCCTGGCTAGAATCCGTTGATTCTGATCCTTTCTGTCTTGAATTTCATCACCTATCTTGAACTGAGTGGGGATGCAGGCTGAGCACGTTTATTCCAATTGAGACCACATTTTGATTTGAGATGGGGAACGAGGGACAAACACATGAATATACTTAATTGAGCCAAAGACCGTGACATGAAATCTTATTGCGAGACGCAGATGTGGAGGGGAGCAAGTGTGCTGAACAGCGAGGTTCCCTCACCAGGCTCACCACCTCCTCTACCACCATCCCTGAACACGGGGTACCTGAAAACACTCGGCAGAAAGAATACTATCAGTACATTTTTTTCAGCTGCAGAGATGACTAGATGGAAAAAGCAGAACCAGGACCTTTATGATCTCTCACAAACCTCAGTTGGACAGTTTCCGCATGGGATAAAATGGATGTTTCCTCAGCATCCTCTGTTCTGGGGAGGTGGGTGAGATGGTGCCTCCCAAACCTCCTGTGGTTTTTTTGTGAGACAGGAGAACCGCGTGCATGTCTGAGCTCAAGGGAGGAGGGCTCCCTGGCCTACTTCAAGGCATTCTCTAAACTAGGCAAGGGAATCTAGGAATTCCTTTTTCGGGATTCTGCTGCAACCCTATGCAGCCACACAGCTTGAAGGGCTAGCATTCCTTCCCTTTCAGAGGTGGTGATATTGGGGTAAATGGTGGAGATCTAGAAAAATCATCTTTGTGCTCCCACTTTGTCCTGCTCGTGGCATAAGCAACTAGGGAGCCAGGGCCCGTGTGTGTGTCTGTCTGTCCGTCCGTCCGTCCGTCCCCGTGCGTGCACTCACTTTCTCTCTCCCATCTCTCGTCTCTCTCCTCTCGTCCGTGTCCTCTCTCCACCCCACCCCCGGGCCCTCTCATGTTCTCCTGACAATACTTCCATTTGTTTAATTGACGTAGAATTTTGTTGACAGTTAGGGTCTTTTCAGTAACATTTGTGGCCCCAGTGGGACTCCTTGCCACCCCTTGTTGGCTCAGCAAACACTTGCATGCAAGCCTCCAAGGAAGCCTGACTCTGGGCCGGGGACACACCCCACGTGGAAGCCACACCAGCGTTCGTTTGTTCTGTGGGAGACCGGCTGAAAGTCAGGGCGACCCACACAAACGGTGGGCGGCCTGGAACCCCTTCTCGGGACTCCCTGGCCCGGGGCACGCAGCGCCGCCCGCCCTTGGGTATCCCCCGAGGAGCTCTTACAGGAGGGGCTGGGGCGGGGCGTTCTCCAGGTCCCTTCCATCCAGTCCCAGGGGAAGTTGGTGGCCCAGTGTCTTAGCTGAGCTCCCAGGTGACCTCAGCTGGAAGCTAGGACCGAGGCGCCCTGCGGTCGCCCAGCCGTCTTCCCTGCGTGGCTTTGGGGGGCATGGAGGTCGGGGGGAAGGAGCGGGGTGGTGGTGGCAGGCTGGGCTCTTGGCTTCCTGGGTCTGCTCTGTTTCCTATGGCGTTGACTGTTCCAGGTGAGGCGACCAGGCCCCGAGTCCGCAAGCCACCTCTGGCAGCCTCCTGTCCCCCTTCAGGGGATGGCAGCAGGAGGCGTGGTTCCGGCCTTCTGCCCCCGAGGCCGCTGCTCTTGCCCACCTCTTTGCCCCCGCTGAGCGCCGCATCGGCGGATGATGGTGCTGCTGTCACCGGGCGCTGTCCTGCCGTCCCGGCTTCGAAGGGCGGCTGGTTTCTGCCAGCGATCCTGACGCTTCGCTTCCCAAGCCTCCACGGTCCGGGGCCCGCGTTCCCGGGGGTGGCGGCTGGCGTCCCTGGAGAGGAGGTGCGTTCGCGCCTGGGCCGGGAGGGGAGCACCGGGCGCCCAGCGTCTCCAGAACCTTCCTTGGGCTGCCTCCTGCATCATTGAGCTTTGCCGCCGCGGGAGCGCTGCGTTGCGCTTCTCAGCAGATCGGGTGAATTTCCGAGAGGGAGAACTGCCGACGGCTTTGCCTTCCGGAGCTTTCTCCTCCCGGCTGTCTCCCCTGTGCTGGAGACTTGGCTCTAGCTGGAGGTCTCCCGGTCGCTGGTCGCTCGCAAGCCCCTTTGCCTGCAGGAGTTAGGGAGCCATCAGTGGGCTGTCACACGGGTGTGCGCTAACTCTAGCTTCCACCGGGTGCTTTTTACCAGGCTTTTTTTTTTTTTAAGATTTTATTTCTTTATTTGACAGAGATCACAACGAGGCAGAGAGAGGGGAGGAAGCAGGCTCCCTGCTGATCAGAGAGCTCGATGTGGGCCTCGATCCCAGGACCTTGAGATCATGACCTGAGCCGAAGGCAGAGGCTTTAACCCACTGAGCCACCCAGGCGCCCACCGGGCTCTGTTCTGTTTTTGTTTTTTCCAGTACCATTGACCTCCCCCCGCCAAGTCTTTTTTTTTTTTAATTTTGTTTTTTCAGTGATCCAAGATTCATTGTTTATGCACCACACCCAGTGCTCCATGCAATCCGTGCTCTCCTTAATACCCACCACCAGGCTCACCCTCCCCCCGCCACCCCCCATCACCCTCCGTTTGTTTCTGAGTCCGCAGTCTCTCATGGTTCGCCGCCCCTTCCGCTGTACCCCAATTCACTTTTCCTTCCCTTCCCCTCCCCTCCCCTAGAGTCCTCCGTTTTACCCCGCAAGTCTCTTCTCATTTAATTACAGCCCCGCTGCCCTTCCCTCTTCGTGGGGGATCGAGCTCTGAGGACTGGCTTGGACTCACGCTCTCCCCCACGGGGCGGTGGCCGTGGCTCGCCCATCCGTGGCCGTGGCCAAGTCCCCGCCCTGCCTCCCCAGCCGCAGCGCGACACGCCCTCCCTGAAGGGGGTGGGGGGCTCAGCGCCCCCCCAGGAAGGACACGGCCACCTCGGGTGGAACCGGTTGGTGCAGACGGCCCGCCGCAGAGGGGAGCGGCACCTCTGTAGCGCAGCGCGGGCACGTTTGCTCCCCTACTTGCAGTGCCCGGGGAGGCACGGCCGGGAAACACTGGGTGTTCTAACCTTAGGCAGCAACACCTCAGCCATTTGAAAGTGAATTTTAAGGTGTGAGAGTCTTCAAACAGGAGAGCTTTTGTGTGACGTGTCTCTTAGATAACAACCTTTTGATGCCTGTGTTCCTCTCCCCTTACGGACGATACCTTTAATGAGATGCCCGGAAACGTACAGAAAAGGGATAGGCTCGCTCTCCCTGAAATGAGCTGTTTTTCTTCTCCGACACCGTCTCGGAACCGACGCAATTGCATTTGGTTTGCCAGAGAGAAAAAGCATTTTTTCTTCTCCCATGTTTGCCTTCAGACGAGACACATCTTTATCCTCTAGAAGGCTTGCTGCATGCTCGTTATTAGGCTCGGTGTCTTGAGACAAATCCCATCCGAGGCTGGGCGTCTGTAAGTTAGCTGCTTGGTTTATAATTTTTTTTTAAGCTTTTATTTGACAGATAGCAAGAGAGGGAACACAAGCAGGGGGAGAGGGAGATGCAGGCTTCCCGCTGAGCAGGGAGCCCGATGCGGGGCTCCATCCCAGGACCCTGGGATCATGACCCGAGCCGAAGGCAGACGCCTAGTGACTGAGCCACCCAGGCGCCCCTTGGTTTATAATTCTTAATTTAGCTGGGCAGAGGAGGATTGTAAGGGTCAGTCTGCTGCTGCTTCCTCTAGAATGCCAGACCTGGCTTGTCCATCAGTTTTTCCCATCCGAGGCTTCAATTGGATACCTCGCGGATCAGTCACGAACAATCAGGAAAGATCTAAAGGCGGTTCTTCATGTCGCCTCCCACTGTGGCCTGGTAGCATCTTTTCCTCTTTAAAGAGTCCTACGGAAAGGCCTTTGTCGACTTCAGAGAGCTGCTTGCGATGGCTCAGGCTTATTTCTGCCTCTGCCGAGGCCGTTGGAAAGGGCAGCCCAACTTCCCCGGCATTTAAACGAGTTGTCTAAAGGCTGTTGGACTTGGTGGGGCAGAAGCCAATTCTTTTCTTCTTAAAGGCAGAAGTATTTATTGAGCATTTTCTTTCTTGAGAGGTGGGAGGTGAAGCTTTCGACTTCCAGCCTAAGTTTTTCTGTCATGTAGAGGCAAGGTGAAGATTCTGACATTTTCTGAGCTCATCTCCCACTGTATGAAAATGATTAGTTTTGATTACATTCACCTTGATTTTTTTTTCTTGGGGAGCTGACCGTGATTTTTGTGTCAAAGGCTTGTATTTGCATATTCCCAAGCCAAGCGGACAGGCAGTTTTTCTTCCTAAATGGCATCATTGGGGTCCCTGGAGCACAAGCATGATACCGCGATTCTTCTGTCGATTCTTGGGAAATCTGACAATCACTGCGTTTTCTCCCTAAATGTCTGATTTCCTCTTGGGTTTTTATATTCTGCGTGTTGAAAGTCACAGGTTGATCTTTCCAAACTTCTGGACCAAATGTGTTTGAATAATAAACTTCCAGCACGAGGGAAATGGACAAAGAGTTCAAGATTTATGATAATTTGACCCATACCTGCATTATTGTAACAACCAAATAAAGGAGGATCGCTTGGGCCTTAGGCTGTCTAATGGCATATGCTGGTTTTATGGAGCCAGAGGATTATAATTTGAATACATTTCAGTGTCCATGAGACCAGAGTGTAGTGAGGGCTTTTCTGTCATCACTTATGCATAGTAAACACCATCGTAAGTACTAGAAGTTAGCATTTACCACACGCACATATTAAGTACCAGGTGCTGTCCATTCTTGGTACTTGATATGAATTGGTTCCTTGAACCATCCCTAGGTTCTGCCGTTCCCATCTTTGTTTTTTAGCTAAAGCACCGGTGGCTTAGAGAGGTTGAGTAGCTCACCTGAGGTTTCCTGGTAACGGGGATTTGAACATCTCTAGTCTGGTTTGTGAATTCGCTCTTGGAGCCCTCTTCACTGTCTGTCTATACTGCTTTTGACATGTCATTTGTAATTTGCCAGATGGAGAAAGACGCATCAAGGATGAGGCCTACTAAAATGTTCTTGAGTATAAATAGGCCATCTGTTGATCGCCCTGTCTTCAGGCCAGGAGCTCTTACTTCAAGCCAACACATGGCAGAAAAATATTTGTTGATGTCTTGAGGGTTGGTTAATGAAAAATAAATAGGCAGGGCCACATCTTTAACCTGCCCTATCTTGGACCCAGATCCCCTCACTCCTGCTGCCCACCGGGCTCTACCTGTTGGCAGATGTCCCCACCAGTTCCGTGCTGGCCCAGCTTCCTCAGGGTCAGTGCTGTCACCGGAGTAGGAGACACACAACATAGCCCTTAGGGGGTTCTGCAAACCAGCTGAGCTGCGGAGTCTGTGTGTGTGTGCGCGTGCGCGCAGCTGGTGCCTTGGTCCCTATCCGCTCTGTCCCTTCCTTCCCAGTTCCTTTGAGCCCCTTCACTCCTCTACTGTCTTCTCTTTGTTCTCTCAACAAGAACAAAGATCTCGGGCATCCTGCGACCACAGAGTCTTCTGGTCCAGACCCCGCATTTCAAGGAGGGACCCACGTAGCTGGACAGTAGTCGTTGAGGTGCAATCTCCCGATTTCTGAGTCATTCTCTCCTGTACTAAAATGCCTACCTTTGAAATCAAAGTGAAGACATACTAAAACTAGCACCATGCCTGGACCGTACGGGGAGGTCCGCGTGGGTGACTTCCTTTGCCGCCTCCCTCACCGCCTCTGCAGGGACGGACTGTTTGCCTGGACCCTGGCTTCTGCCCTTTGATATTTACCCACGCACGATTTCTGTTTCTTACCAGGGTTTGACTCATTGCTTTTTAGAAACATTCATTATTGTTAAATTCTTCCCTGTGCCCTACTTTTCTGCTCCTGGCATTTATTCCTTGAAGTCTTAGCCTGCTGCCGATCGCAGCCCTGGGTACCCGGACTGTGTGTGGCTGCGGCATGAGGTGCTGTGCTAGGAAACCTGTCTACAAAACATGGGTGGTTTGTCTAGTGGCCAGTCTTCCTGGGATACCTGGATAGATCCTCTGTGGATCAAGGGAGGCTCGTTCGCAGAAGAGCCACAAAGAAATGCACAAGACTGGGGGATGGGGTGGGGGAAAGAAAAACCCCACAAGGAAATGCCTTATGAAGTTACAACTTAGATTAGATTATGCAGTCTGGGGAAAGAACGGTAATGCAGATCAAAATATCTGGAATGTTATTAGAACACTGTTTAACATGGTTAACTTCAGAGTCGGAAGGCTTGGGTTTGAAGTGGCTTCTCCACTTCCTGGGTCTGTGACCTTGGGCTACTTGAACTTCTTCGAGCTGTGAGAAGGAGATGCTGCAGTTCACGATGTCTCCACCTGCAGCAGCTGCAAGAACCCCATGGGTTGCTAAGAATACATTTAAGTTGTGTTCCTGCAGAAGTTTGCCATGGGGCTGAGAAGGGCCAAGGCACGTGAGTGTCTTGCACAGGGCCAAGGTCACAGCAGGCACTGGACTTCGCCTCTCGTTCCCACCCCAAGCCCCTTCAAGTAGACACCAATACCTTTCGGAAAAAATTCCACCAGATGGGGTCTGATAGTTTTGGTGACTCGGAGACCATGTGTCTTAAGCTTCCTGGAAATTCTATAGAGAAGACACACCTCCTTTACCAGGGATCAGGGAGGTTTTACTTTTCTATCAGTGAAACCATATTTATGCAAATAAGGTACACTCCAAGGAGGGAAGAAATCTGAGATACCCTCCTCTTGGCTTTGTTGTTGTTGGGAGTAGAAATAATCTTTTAGCTGAAGTTTCTCCTTTTACTTGTGGGTACTCACAGGTGAAAAATGTGGCTACTGGTCTGTCCATTTCAGATCTGGGCACGATGCCTGGTTTCTTCCTGTTTCCCTGGGACTTATGGCGAGTGTGCCTTCCCCCCCCCCCCATCCATCCTCACCTTACAGATTGAAAACTGAGTCAAATTCTAATTTCCTCAGCAGTGAGTTGAGAAGAATTGGGAGGACTTGTGTATCTACCCCCTCAGGGGGTGGGGATTGCTTCAGAGGCAGTAGAATTTGGCACTTTTAAAAAGCCAATTTTGTTTCTGGCAAATGAAAATGAGTTCAGGTCAGATTTTATTGAGCCACATGCTCTCCAAGGGCCATGTTGAAGAAAAGGATTGGGGTTATTTCCTTAAGTTTATAATCTAGGAATATGGATTATCTTAGGGGGGTAAGTAAACTTGCACTTGACAAATGATCATTAAATTCATAATCTGAATTTGCCACATGAACCTTTGCTCACCTGTGAAAAGGTATTAAGTACCGATGCATGCTATCTAATGTGGATGAACCTTGAAAACATTTGAAGTGAAAGAAGTCAGTCCTAGAAAACCACATGTTGGATTGTCCCATTGACATGGAAGGTCCAAAGTAGGCAAATCCACAGAGACAGAAAGTAGATGAATGGTTGCCGAGGATGCTCGTCAGGAAGAGGGACTAATTACTGCCCGTGGGTATGGAGTTGGATTTGGGGATAATGATGTTCTTAAAATTGTAGTGATCTTAGTACAACCTGCTAGTATACTAAAAATCCTTGAATTGTATACTTTAAATGGATGAATTGTATGGTATACAAAATATGTCTGAAAGCTGTTACCAAGAAAAGTTAATTTCCACACAGGTGTACTTAATATGTTAACATATGCCTATCCAGAAAAAGAAAAAAGCCACACTGTTGACTTTGGGTATTTAAATTGACAGCAAGACGAAATAAACCAAAATAAAATATTGTAGCCCCAACAGTACCTGCTGTACTGAGGTTTACTGTTCCAAATTCTCAAAGGTTTCAGAAGATAGTGGTTTGGTTTTAGCTAGCCCTATATCATCTATCTCTCTCTCTCTCTCTCTCTCTCTCTCACACACACACACACACACAGTGCACCCTGGAAAACAGATCTGTCAGGTAGACTAATTTGCTGCCCAGAGTATTAGTAAGCACTGACCTGGATTATTGAGAAAGATTCTGGATACTAATTTCATAGCCTGCCAACCACCTGTTTGGAGAACTTTGACAACCTTGAGTCCCTTTTTCTCTGTGATTCTATGACTTAAGATTTTATGGTAAATGAGAATGGGTTTTTATTCTTGTGGTAAGCAAGAGAATGCATTCTCTATACTCAGAGCTGCTCAGCTCTCGTAACAATGAACCTCAGAATCCAAAGAGTGGCAGCTCCAAAAATCTCCAAGGAGGCCTTGCAGCCATACATAATTGGAAGTGGTGTCTGTTCTTTTAGTTCTTAGTTCTAGCCTCCCACCCGACAGAACCTGTGAGAAGCTCCTGGGAGGTAAACCGATAATTGAACACGTTCACCCCCCTTTCACTTGCTGTAGCCACAAAATCAGAAATGAACAGTGACAGGTTCAGAAATTACAGGAGGGAGAGGCAATAACCAGGGCTCTAAGAGCACGCAGAATGAAAAAGCATCCAGTCAAATTCAAAAATCGAACAGAAATAGACTATCCCAGCAGCTTGCTGAGATTTTGTTCATTCAGCATCCACTCGAGGAAACACGATGCTCCGGGCAGTGTAGCATGATGATTGACATTTGGGCTCTGAGTGCAAATCCCTATTCTGCTGCTTACTAGTTCTTTGATCTTGGGAAATTAAACTCTGAGCCTCACTCTTCTGTAGAATGTGGATAATAGTGCTTTGTCATGGAGCTCTTGCAAAGGTCAGTGGATGCTTAGAACAATGCCTATTGGGCATCCAGTAAAGGGTCGTGGTGGTGTGGTGATTATCACTCTCATTGTCATTAGTGGGAAGGTCCAACAAGACCGGCTTCAACGGCTCTTCCCCCCCTTAGAAATTAGTTTGCTCCAGTGGCTCCTGTCCAGAGTCCCATAGACACCGGGGACAGAATCAGGGAGACAAGATGGTTGCCCTGTCACCAGTTGGTTCCCATCCTCCAACACTCGTTAGATTAAGAATTTCTGGGAGCCATTCCCTGCAGTCGGTGCTGGATAGAATTGAAGGACTTGGACCTGCCTCCCGGGAGCCTGCCTCTCAAATCCCTCCCCTGTAGCTAACACACAAACCTGGAATTCCTTCTGCTGCTCAGTCCAGTTAGGATCAGAATCTGTCCGAGGGGTTTCAGTCAGTCATTCTCTGGGCTCCAGCTCTTTTTTCTAAGCTCTACGCTCAAGAAGCACCCTCCCCTTATTCATTATCATTTAAAAGTGCATATAAATGTTGAGAATTCTTGCCTACCCAGAATCAGAAGTGGCAGAAACCTTCAGGTTTTTTTTGCTCCAAAGAACAGTACTTCACCAAAGCCCCCACAATCAAAGTAGATTATTACCGTAATTTATGGTGAAAATTACTTAGGGCCACAGGTTAGCATCATCTTGCAGGTAATCATCATGGCGAAAGAAGTTTTGAGCCAGACTCTCAGCTTATGTTGCTCTGTAGCCCCACGGGTGGGATTTAGCAGGTGTGGTAAGAATCACAATTAAATCATTAAACCCTAAGTGGTCTTTGTGATTTGATGAGGTCTGTAATTGGGGTTCTTTCGATTGCCTATGTGGGGCACCACTTAAAAATTAACATTCCTTGGAAGATTTTCTATTGACGGTTTTTGTGTGTGATCAAATGCCAGGTGGTCTTCCAGATCCCCCTGGAAAAGTCAGGAGATGCCATTCTGACATTCTCCTCATCCCAACTTCATCTTTGTTGTACGAAAGTGCAGAAGTTTCGGAGCACCTGGGTGGCTCAGTGGGTTAAGCCTCTGCCTTTGGCTCAGGTCATGGTCTCAGGGTCCTGGGATTGAGCCCTACATTGGGCTTTCTGCTCAGCAGGGAGCCTGCTTCCCCCTCCCCCTCTGGCTGCCTCTCTGCCTACTTGTGATCTGTCTCTCGCTGTCAAATAAATCTTAAAAAAAAAAAAACCAGTAGTTTCCCTAAAGTAACTTTTATCAGAGGCTGTGTTGTATTTTGATGACCTTGTATTTCTGTGTAGGATTCTCCAATTTTCACGGTTGGTTTTTTGGGTTCCCCACCCCACGTCTGCCGCCTTATACAAAAACTCCTTGCACTCTTCCTGGCATCAAACTGAGTGTGGCGCGCGCGCGTGTGTGTGTGTGTATAAATAAATGCTTTAGGTGGAGAATGTCTTTGTTAATAGTGAAATGCAGCAAGAACAAATCTCTAATTTGTGAATTATTCGTATGTTTCTTCAAGCCTGATCGTTTCATTATTGAGTTAAAACTTTCCATCTGAAGAACGGTTTGCTTTTGCATGAGGTTTTTACATCAGAAACGATGGTTGTGCCCACTGAGGATTCTTAGAATTCAGATTGCAAGGCCCAGGTTTGCGCGTCCTGGATTCAGCAGCTCAGATGCACCAAGTTAATGCAACGTGTGGTCTTAGGCGGCACCAATTAAAGAAGAGTGAAAAGCATAAAAGAGTTTTAGAAAAGGTCAGCCACACTTACAAATAGGAATCCGCCATTGTTCACACAACCTGAGGGATTTGAAAATAATTTTAAAAATCAATTTAAACATGTAGGCCAGGCGGCTTTTCTTAGTTTGTTCCTCTCCTCCAGACTCGGCATTACGGAGCCCAGGAACGCATAGTTTCCCCCCACTGGGAACCCCAGGCCAGAAAACTTCTGGAAGTGTCTGTGGCAGCTTGAATGCTGCTATTTAAGAGCTGATGAAGAGGCAGCTTGGAGAAAACCTCAAAAATAAATACTCTGATTCATCACTGTTGTGCAGGCTGTCCGGCCCTCAGCGCCAGCCCGGGGCTTCTGAGACAAAGGGGAACATTCAGCACCGAGCAGGCTCAGCCCCAGTCAGGAGCCCTGACTGTCGGTGAGGGGGTGGAGAGGGAGGCAGCTGACTGCGCAACCCGGACCGGGCTGGGTGCTTGAAGGGAAAGGACAGCGTGTGCTGGGTTTTTGCTTCATTGGGGGGCGGGGGGGAGGGCAGGGAATGAAGAATCTGCAGACGGTCGTCTTCTGAGCGCAGGGACTATCTCATAAATAACTCAGAGCAGTTGGTTGGGTAGCTGCTGTAAGGTGTGTGTGTGTGGGGGGGTGTCAGCAGTTGGTAGTGGCCCCCAGAGGGGTGTCTCATGGGGTCCTGCAAGCCCCAGACACCCCAGTGCTTAGCAAAGACCAGAGTGGCAGTCAGAGGGTCAGGGAGGGTGAACTCAACATCTGGATTTTTACTGACAGTTTAGAGTCCGAGACGGAGGGTTAGACCCACAGCAGGTCCCCAGCTCTGCCTCCTCCTCTCCCTTCTCTGCATTTGTATTTGTCCCAAGCTGTAAAAAAAAAAAAAAAAAAAAAAAAAAAAAAAAGATGGCCAACCTCCCTCGTGAAGGTTGACAGTGATGGTATAGGACATGTGTGTCGTCAACAGTCATTAATGCACCCTGGCCCATCACTAGATGTGATGCTCAGCAGGTGGATTGCTTTGTGCATTTCCCTCCCAACCCTCAGAGCCTCTGTCTTCCCAGCAGCATCCCAGCCCACTGTGGGGAGGAGCCGGAGGGGGCGAGGCACGTGCAGGCCAGGAACACTCCCCAGAGGTAGAGAGTGGCGCTTGGTCGTGCCCCCCACGTGTCTCCTCGGGCCATCAGTGCTGGTGAGGGACCACTCTAGCTGTAGGGGAACACGAAGGTTTGGAATAGACTCCAATGGAGTCTGGCTTATTTTTTGTAATACCTCTACTAAGAAAGCTTGATGAATAAAGATGTAACAGTGAGGGTATTTTAAAAAAACAACTAGGCTTTAACCTGCTGTGCTCTGTTTTTGCACCGCGGAGATAAGAGCTGCAGATGAGAATTTTGTAAGAAGGTCTTATAGAATGTGCTGCTGCTGCCGCCACCTCCCACCCCCCAACTCGGGCTCCTGTCGCTCCTCTTCTTAAAGGGGACCCATGAACTTTTGCAGAGATGAGGGACACTAAAAGGTTTTGGAGGCTTAGCTCCTCTTCCCCCCCATGGCTTAAATTAATGTCTGCAACAGATGAAAAGTCGGTAACTGGGATTCAGAGCTCGTTTACCTTCTGGAGTTGGATATGGAGGAAAAAATCCTACCCTTCAAACAGAGGCAAGTCCAGAAGTAGCAGGTGACAGCTGCAGTTTTGAGAGTAGGAATTACATGTGCAAAGTGGAGTTGACTTCCAGTCCTCCGCTCCTAGCACTTAGAAGCGTGCACAACTCCAGGCGCCTGCTGAATACAAAAGTCATAAAAGGAGGCAGCTAATTGTGTTGAAAATTAAGGAAAAATATTGCCACTTTACCACACTTACATATTCTGGGGGGTGCAGAAAATGCCCTGTAAAAATGTATAATTATGCTTAAAACTCGATTCTAAGATTTTCCATCACTGTCTGCTGCTCTGCTATCATTTAGATATCAAAGCCCAAAGCCTGTATGAGCCCCTGAAACATTTTTGAGTCCCACAGCAGATTTTTAAAGATCGTTTGACCACATTTGTTCTCTGCGAGGCCGATAATAAGCCACCATATGGAATCCCATAGTGGGAGGTTAGTAGCAGGCATTTATAGTGACCCTAAGCTCGTATTGCAATTATTATGGTTCTGTATAAAGCCACAGGGGAAAGAAGTCATTTCATGCTTTTAAAACTTACTAGTCAATGTTTAAAGAGTTTGTACAGAGTGGGCTAAGCCAAATATTTTTTTCCTAACCTTAAAATTAATACAGAGGGGTTACAGAAACTGTTCTGTATCTGCATTAAAAATAGAATGTTTTTTCTTTTTTTCCTTTTGGTTATGCCAAGGTTTTCCATGATACAGTTTGCAGTTAATTCACTCAGGTCACATTTATTAGCATCACTATGTGCAGAAGCTTCATGCTAGTTTCTATGGACAAACTGGAGTGGTACTTAGTCTGAAAAGCTTCCTGTGTATGAATGGGAAATGGGCAACTGGTTAACCATAAGCTTGCTGTAATCAAGCCAGGGAACAGAAGGTCTACGTGAGAAGTACTGAGTATCATGGAGATGAGACGGGGAGGGACTATTTCTGTCCAAAGAGGGCTTCCTAGGAAAGAGGTATGAAGGATCTGAGAAGACGGTGCAGTAAGACTTGGATGAGGGTGTGCGATGGTGCCAAGGGGGCAGGGCAGAACGTTTTGAGCCAAGGCACCGTGTTATAAAGTGAGAGCAATCTTCAGAAACCAATAGTTGGGCAGGATTCCATGGCAGAGCCTGTGGTATGCAGTGAGGGATGGAAAAGTAGGTGGGAGCCGATTGGGACTTGACAATCATGGGCTATTGTGTACTAAGCTTTGTTTTCCTTGGGAAATACCATCATCCTATTAAATGATAAAGTACAAATTAATTGTACTTTTTGTTTCATTGAATTAAAATTACATTGTTGGACAGGTTATTTCTAGTGTGTGCAGGTAATTTTCTCAGAATGGGAAAAAATTGACTCATCAAATTCTATCTAAAGATAGAATTTGATGAGTCAATGAGGTCTTTTCAAGTAAATTACTCAGAAAATGTGATGGTTCTAAAATACTTTGGAGTTCTACTGGGTGATGGACGTTGGGGAGGGTATGTGCTATGGTGAGCGTTGTGAATTATGTAAGACTAGAGAATCACAGACCCTGAAACAAATAATGCATTCTATGTTAATAAAGAAAAATACCTTGGAGTTACAGCTGAAGTCAATTATTTTATCCAGTTAAAGTTGAATTATGCTGTTATCACACAATTCCCAAAGCTACACACTTCCATAGTTTCTACTCTTGTTTTATAATCAATAATAAAATACAATATGCTTGATTTAGCACGTGACCTATTACAAACTCTGCCTCCCAAATAGTCATCTGCTGATTTCTTTGCAAGGATAGCAGGTTTCTGGGCAGTGAATGGAGCTGAAAGTATTTATATGAAATACAGTTTGGGAGGAGTTTCCTTAAAACAGTTCAGGTGTCCTAACTGAACGAAAGAATGCCAGAGCTTCTTGGCTTCCTGGCATTCCTTAAACACCATGTGCTGCCTCTTTCTTGCTCTTCTCACCAAAATGCAGCTCTTTTCTTCTTTGTAGAATAAGAAACTGTAAGAAGTTACTGTGAGGTTAGGCTTTTGAGAATATCCACTCTTATTTTAGACCAAAGAGTCCGTGAGTTCCAGCTTGTCCACTAGGATTAACACGAGACAGGTAGTGCCACGCAGAAGTCAGACTGGGACAGCATTGGATGTTGGCGATCGTTAGCCCCGTCTGGGTACCCGTGCGCCCTACCCTGTGGGAAATGCCAGCACCCAAACTCTGTTACCCCACACAAGCCCATCCTCTGGTTTTCTGTGTTAAATATCCGAAGCAGAAAATGAGGGGTGGGGACATGGTAGACTCCTTGAGAACAGGACTCAATTTCGGCAGGCCCCTGTAATTACGCGGAAACAAGACTGCTCTGCGGCACTTCGTGTAGGAACAAAAGCCATACCTAGCTCACTGTCCCACTGCTGTGGACCAGAATACTGGGAACACTGGTTCAGGGTTGCTGTTACAGTAACCGGGGAAATGTTCAATTATATTGATATATAAGAAGTCAGGGTACTTAAACTACATTTCAAAAATATTCATGCATTGGCTTAAAAAATGGGTACATGAAAATAATTATCCAGAAAATGTGGACATTCTCTTACAAGAATTACTTTGTTTTATAGTATTTAGGTCTTCTATATTCAAGACAATAATTTCCAGTATAATTTGGGTAAATTATCATAACTGCCCTAAGCAAGTTACTGTTGCAGTCTCCACTTTACAGGTGAACGTGGTGAGCTGTTTGCTCAAGATTACATGATTTGAATTTTTCAATATTGATTAGTTGCCAAACATTTTTTTAGGCTTAAGCAAATGAAAGATTTTCCTGTTTTGCTTTCAAAAATGTTGCTTCTATTTGTCACTGCTCCAAGGGTTAAATATAAAGAATTTATCTACAACGCTGTACGTCTTTAAATTTAAGAAAAAAATATTCATATCCATGTATTGAGATTTTTATTTTATATCCTGTTATGCTTTTCTTTGTGCAAGTTCGTCGTGTTTTACATCTGTAGCTAGAGATCACCAGAGCTATAATATAGGAAGATTAATTAAAAAAAAAAAATGGTTTAAGCATCCCAGGCTCTGTCAATGTCAGTTTGCTTGGTGTTGCTGGCTGTGTTTAAGGGAAGAAAAGTGGAGCATAACTTGATAATGGCATATACAACAAAGGGGAGGGCATTTTAAAATCTGATCACTCTAGGAATCACACTCAGTATGGTAGGTGTCCTGAGGAATCCTAATATTCAACAGATTCTGGTGGAAAATATGAAGTAATCCATGTATAATGTCACCTGAAAAAAATACACTGTATTCACTCTTACCTTAAATTGTACTTTGTGTAAAGCTTATTTAGATGTATTAATTTTTTTTTTCCTGAAATCTACTTTGCCTGATGATGACATAGCCACTCTAGTTATCTTTTGATGGTTAACATGTTACGTCACTTTCTATTCTTTAATGTATCTTTTTTTAAACTTCAAAGTATGTTTCATGTCAACAGCATATAGTTTGGTGTTAGCTTTTTTTTTTTTTTTTTAGATGAATGTATTTTAGAGAGCGAGCACACAAGCAGGGGGAAAGGCAAAAGGAGAGGGGGAGAGAGAATCTCAAGCAGGCTCCAACTCCCCAGTGTGTGTGGAACCCATCGTGGGCCTGATCCCACCACCCTGATCATGACCCAAGCCGAACTTGGGTTGGACACTCAACCAGCTGAGCCTTCCAGGTGCCCCTGGTGGTATCTTTTTATCCATTGTGACAAGCTTTGTCTTTTAATTGGAGTCTTTATATCGTTTACATGTAATGGGAGTAATATTAATTTACATTTAATCACTGTCATCTTTCTGTGATGGTGCATTCTGCTCATTATCCTTCTTTCCTATCTTTTTGGTATAGTAGAGTACTTTTAAATTATTCTAATTTACTTCATAATGAGTTTATTAGCTGTATTAGTTTCCTAGGGCTGCCACAGAAACTACCAAAAACTGAGGGTCTTAAATTTATTTTTCCTCACAGCTTTTAAACTTCGAAGTTCAAAATTAAGGTGGTGGGGGGGTCATGCTCCCTCTGAAGACTCTAGGGAAGAATTCTTCCTTTGCCTCTTCCTCATTTGTTAGTTGCTGGCAATCCATGGTGTTTCTTGGCTTATAAGTATATCATTCCATTTTCTGCCTCTGTCTTCACATAGTCATTCTCCATATGTGCATGTCTGTCTCCAAATCTACCTCTCTCTATAAAGACACTAGTCCTTGAATTTAAGGTCCACCCTAATTCAGTATGTCTTCATCTTATTTCTTCAAGACTGTATTTTTAAATAAGGACACTTTCACATATACTTAGGGTTAAGACTGATGTATGTTTTGGGGGAGATATAGTTCAACCCGCAACCTTAACTATAACTCTTTGATTTTGTTTATTAGTGGTTGCTTAGGGTTTATGATATCTGTCCTTAACCAGTCCTTCTACCTTCCAATAATATATCACATATATATAAGTGTAAGCCCCTTACAACAGTTTTCTTCCATTTCCCCTTATGTCTAGTCAAGCATCAAGTGCTGTGCTTAAAATTCTATAGGTGATGGGGATTGAGAGTACACGTATCATGAGCATGGAATAATGCATAGAATTGTTGAATCACTGTATTCTATGCCTGACACTAATAATACTGTATGCTATCTATACTAGAATTAAAATTGAAAACTTAAAAAAAACCCTATAGCATCTCTCCCATATCTGTCCTTCCTATATTCTTACTACTGTTAAGGTAAGCCCATTGTTATTTCTTATCCCCGGTCTTCAGGAGTCTTGTTTCATCAGCTTACCAGGGCGTTCTGTGATCTTGCCTGTCCTTACATCTCTGCATTCATTTCTCACTTACTGTTTTTCTCCAAATATGACAGGATGTGTTGCACCTCTGTACCTTTGCTCACACTGAGCCTTGAACGCCCTCTTTATCTACCTGTTAAGCAATTATTTTCCTTTCAAAACCTACATAATTCCTTCCTCCTCTGAACTATCTGGTGGAGCCAGCGGTGGCCTTCTATGGATGATGCACACCCTAGTCCTAGAGCCTGCTACTTTCCATTGCCTAGTTTGTTGCCCCCTTCCCAAGAGGGGATAGACCTTGTAAGAGTCCTCTGTCTCTTAGCTTCTAAGACAGCACCAGACCACCTAATCCTTTTTCAGTAAGCATGCACTGAAAATTAGGAATTGATGGCTGGTTTCACTCTTCCCTCCTCCTTACTGAAAATTATGTGCAAGCAGCTAAATTTATGCTTGGCAGGTGTTGTGATTACTTCTGTCCCTAAGTTTTGTCCACTCAGTGTTGAGTCATTTTGATAGTTTCAAAGAGTGAAAGATATGGGCATATTTTCCAGATGCATAGCAAATAGGATTTCCACACTGATGTTGGAAACTATGAACCCCTGATACTACAAATTTGACTTGAATATTTCCATTAGCACATGATTTTTCAGAAGCTGAGAAATTATTTTATTCCAATGCATCAAAGCACTTAATGTGGGAAGATTATGCAAACATCTTTTAGGTAATTCTGACTAATAACATTGAGAGACATTAATGATTTGTAACTTCTTAGAATTTAGCGAAACATGTCATTCAGCTTTTTTTCTTAGGCCTGTCCACAAATCCCAGGTCATTGTTCAAGCATGAGAATGCTCCAAAGGGTTTTTCCTGATTAGAGAAACCAAACCAATTCTAACAGTAATAGTGGGTCCACAGCTTGAGTGAACTTGTTGCTGGCTTTGGTACAAGGAGACTCCCTTCAAGTTATTGGGGAGAGTATTATGAAGCAAAAACTATGGTTACTTACATTTCACATTAGTCATAAAACTAACAAAAAATGTACTGAGATGAAGGACAGGCTCACACTGAGCCTCACGGGGATGATTCAGCCAGTATAGATGCTCCTTGGCAGCGTTGTTTTCTATCATTCTTTCCAGAAAATGATTTACGCTGGTGGAGGGATCTACTGTTAGTGAAGTTCAGCACACATACTAACGCCCCTGCTGATGCCTTGGTTTCAGTCCAGTTGTGCCGATTGCAGACTCTGGCTTCCAGAAAAATAAGTGAATCCATTTCTGTGGTTCAAAGCTGCCAGGTTTGGGTTCATTTGTTTGCCACAGTCCCACAGACCTACAGGTACAGGTATCACGTTAAGCAAAACTGTTTTATGAAAATCCCGATTTATATAGGAGATAAGAGGCATCAGGCAATAAGGCCTTCCCTTATTATAGTTTATGTTATAAAATACATCTTTAGAGTATAATGAGTTCTGAAAAATATGATTTATCTTCTAAAGGCCTGGACCGTGAGATTTTTTTTTAATGCCAAATGCTGTAGATCTATATTAAACAATGTATTAGTTATCTCTCTCTGCATAACCAATCACCCCCAAACTTGGTGGCCTAAAGCAGCAGCATTTATGATCTTATGGTTTCTGTCCGAGTGGAGCTTAGCTGGGTACCTGCGACTGTCAGAGGCAGCAGTTCCGTTGTAGGCTTGGGGTGTACTTATCTTAGGACTCGACTGGGCAAGGATCTGCTTCCGAGTTTGCTCACGTGCTTGTTGGCATGGCTATTGGACTGAGGCAGCGTTTTGCTGCTGTTGGCTAGAAACCGAACTGCCCTCCGATCCTTAACTTCCGGGCTTCCTGCTTGCATCTTTGAAGCCTGTGACCTCAAGAGAAATGCCAGCGAGAATCACGATCTTAGAACCCAATCACAGAGATGACAGCCCAGCGCTTTTGCTGTATCCTGTTAGAAGCAAGTCAGTAGGTCCTGCCCACACTCAAGGAGGGGAGCCCACAGGGTGTGAAAACCAGGAGGTGGGAAGTCCCCGGCAGCCGGGTTCATAGCCGCCTACTGAAATGCACAGTAAAGTACGTGCACCGCTATTTTAAGGGCCCATCGTTCTCTGATCCCAGGTGTGTCTGTCAGGGCACATCTAGATCTATACAGCCTTAAGGGGAAAATCTCTTAAAAATGAGTGGTTTTGAAGTTATGATTCTTCTATCCCCAGGTGTGGCAGGATACGAGCATTTGTGTCCCTAGTAAGTAATTATATGTATATGAAGACAGTTTAGTTGCCTCACCTGTCACCTCCTGATACCCTTTCTTTCCCCATATCTCCCGGGCTTTCCTACTGTGATGCTGATATCCTTTCCCAAGTTCTTTAATTATCCAAGCTCTGTACTCTCTCGATGGGGATGCCTCTCCTTGTCGCAGGAACGGACAGCCAGTTGGGACTATCTGTTGCCCCTGAACACTTAAAATATTGTGCTGGTATCATCCCGTGATACTTAAGGTCATACGTTTGTCTCCTTAAGTAGACCGTGAACTCTTTGAGTCAAGAATGGTGGTGAACTGAATAGCTAGCACCGTATTTTAAACAGAACAGGGGCTTCGGGGCTGTTACTCTTTCTGGGTTGGTAGGTATGCAGGGTAGACGGCCATGTAGAATGTTGTCACCCTTTTTGCCTGGCCCGACTTCGTGGCGGCAGCACACACGTGGCCTCCTTTATGGAAACTGCCTCCTAAAGACCCATCCCCACCAAGACCGTGCTTTCCCGGCACCTGGCAGAAAACTCTGGAGGAGTGCTCAGCTCACTCTTTCTTGACTTTCTTTAGTATTGCACGTTCCCCTGTGTCGCTTGGCCATCTTTACTGCTTCCCCACCCAGTGTGGCAGGTACTCTTGGCAAGGGTCTCAGTTTCCCTCCTTAGAAGTTTATCTTTTAAGAATCGTGGTTTCTTTAAACTTCATCTGAGGAATTTCTGGGCAATGTGGTGACTCGTAGCCTAGTTGACCCTTTCAGCACTTAAAGCACTTAAGTACTAGAAGACTACTCCACCCAGACTTAAGAGTTACAAGAACACAAGGTCTTTGGGGTTTTAAAAAAAATTACATTGACAGGCACTTCTATTATGAAATACCACTGCTGACAAACTTAGTCTCTGTAGTCATTTTAGATTGTCCTGAGGTGAAGGGTTTCCCCTCCAGACTATTGAAGATGTTACTAAAAATGTGTGGAATCCCAGAAGAATCCACAAAGCATTTCATTTGTCATACCATGGCGATGAATGCTACTAATTATTTTTTTGTTCTTACCATGAGATATGTAACCTTCTCATTTGTTTTTCCAAAATGCATTTTCAATTTTCTACCACTTTCTCACAAGAAAAGTGCTCCGTGAGAAGGAAGGCATTCATGCAGTTCAGCTCAGCTCAGCTCGGGCAAGCCATCCCTGAGACTAGAGCCCTTTTCTAGCTCATGAGAACACCTTTGGGCTTCGAGTTTCTGTTTACTGCCTGGAAGCTTTCCATCTTAAACACATTTGGGTCTTTCCCTGAAAGGTACTTTAAAAATTCAAGATTGAGTTTTTATCACCAGAAAACATCTATTAAATATGCATCTGCACCTGGAGCCATCTACCCATGAGTTAACTCGTGTGCTCTGAGGAGAATTGTCTTTTGTTTTTAAACCTAAGACAACAGTTTTCATGGGCATTGGGTGACAAAAAGCTATCCAATTCCATTTTCGTCCATAATATATTATTTAAAGACACTATTGAAGGGTTGACTCCTGGAGCCAAAGAACTGGAAACATTTAACCAAAGGAAGAGAAAGTGTGAAGACCTCAAAGCTGTCTTGAGACCCAGGAAAGGCAGTTGGGTGTAGAGGGCATGCTTCCTGGTGCTCCCCAGGGAAGGACCACATAGCACCAGGGCAGGGAACAAGCAGGCTAGTTTGGCACAAGGTGGGAACAAACTATGTGATTTCACTAAGTTGTAAGCTCCTGGTCTCCAACGCCATTCAGAGACCGAATGATTTCCATCCCTCTGTGCTGTCGGAAGCACTGGTAGGAAATGGGATGGGTAGGAGTCATTTTAAGGGATAGAATATTATCTGCCACGTCTCTTTTTTTTTTTTTAAGGGACTTGGTTAAGGACATAATGAATTATTCAGAGACTCCTCTCTGTGAAGCAAGTTGCACAAAGGCAGACAACTTGATACAAATTACGATTCTAAAATTGTTAGTAATATATTTTATTCATGCACTCTACTTACAATAGCAGATTTCCTGCTTGACATTTCTCAGACATATCACTCATGATCCCACAGTGACTCCTTGAATGGGTGCGGGATCCAGTGCTAAAAATGATGCTCACAGTCTAATGGATAATTCAGGCCTTAACATTTTGGGGGAGGGGGAAGATTACTCATTAGGATTTTCAAATGGATCTATTCAGTAAAATCATAGGTGTAGAAGCTCTCATGTATCAAGTGCCAAAATTGGGTTTGTGTCTTATGTGGGGAAGGGCGGTTTCTGAATGATTTCAGCAAAGGGCTGATCCCCCTCTCCCAGTGCTCTGCATCTTCCTGGAAGAGCGGTAAGACCCGCCATGGTGTATTTCCTGCAGGCCTGTGGAGGGCGGGGGGCGGGGGGGTAGCCGGAGCACGGTGTTTTGAGTTCATGTGCAGAACAGGTATTGTGAGATGCCAGTTCGGAGCCCACTCTCCCATCTCACGGGCAGAGGGAGAGGATGCCAGCCCCGGGCAGCCCAGATGCCCACCAACAAGCGCTGTCATTTGCTGGCATCTGGGGAGCTGAAATGCACCCCACCCCTCCGCCTTGGGATATAGCCTACTGCCGCCAAACTCTGCTGTATTTAAGGACTTAATAGCCGTAGCCAACGTGGGGACAGCTGTGCACTTTGGAATTCCCATGAAACCTGGTGAAGCCCCTCACTGCTAGGTGCTAGGCCCAGTCTGATGACTGTGGTATTGATCGATGGCTGATGTCCCAGATGCTTATTTAAAGATTTTTTTTTTTATTCATTTGACACACATTACAAGTAGGCAGAGAGGCAGGCAGAGAGAGAGGAGAGAGGAGGAAGCAGGCTCCCTGCTGAGCAGAGAGCCCGATGTGGGCCTTGATCCCAGGACCCTGGGATCATGACCTGAGCCGAAGGCAGCGGCTTTAACCTACTGAGCCACCCAGGCGCCCCCAGATGCTTATTTAATAGCTAGTATATGCTGGGCGTTGTGTAGACTTGAAGCCTACCTGGACATTTCCCCTTCCGGAGCTTATGGTCTAGATGGGGAGACTGACCGTGAATGTGTATGCAGACTGATGTGTTACTGCAAGTCATGCTGGGTGCTGCTTAGCCCAGAACCGCTGTGCTGATGGGGAGTACTAGAGATGTGCTTTCTTCTCTTGGAGGCTGGGGCACAGCTTTGCTAGGATTGGACCTCCATGCCGAGACTCCGACAACGTGTCGAATCAGTGTGGGTAAGAGCAAAGTGCATTCCAGGTAGAGTGGAGCCTGGCAGTAGACCAGGGGTGCCCGGGACAAGGACGAACAAGGTGAGGCGGGCAGAAACAGAAGGTGCTGGGCTGTCGGCTGGGGTGAGGGATTCGATTTCACTTGCTGCAAAGGGGAGTGCTGTGGTATTAGTCTGGGGGTGAGATGGCCGGAAAGATGACCCTGGTTACTGCTTGGATAAAAGGTAAAAAGGAGCAAGAGAGAAGATGAGGTGAGCTGCGGGTAGATGCAGTGCTCAGGTAGAAGATGGCCAAGCCCTCCACTGGGGGGCGGTGGTGAAGGTGGTGGGAAGTGAAGGCAGGGAGAAGGTTCGCTCATGGACAGATCCTGCTGTGCAGCTCTAAACAGTCTATCTCAGGCTGGGAGTGCTTTATGGCTAACGTCATGGTTGTCTTACTAGAGGCATAAGGGATGGTACCTGCAAAGTGGAAACTGCTGGTGAGAACTGGGAGCACCGAGAAGAACTTGGTTCTCAAGGGTCTCTCCCTTGCTGTGATTTCATGTCTGAATGAGGATGGCATCCCTCTGGGCTCAAGAGGGACACCTGAGAGACCCCCACATTTGGATCTATCCTAGCCATTGCCCTGGAAGGTTTGAGCCAAGGAGTCCTGGATTGAGGACTGAGTAGACAAGCCTCAGAAGCCCTCCAGCACTCTCCTCTTAAAGGACTCAGTTTAGGAAACTGAGGCTCAGGGAAGTGATAGGGTTATTCATCCAAAGACACAGACAGGGACAGAGCCAGAGAGAAACTATCAGCTGAAGCAAACTTGTTTTCTTTTACTGAGAATTTTGAGTGATACTTTTGGAAATCTTCATTTAAATCCTTCTAGGATCTAATTTAAAAAAATCCTTTCAGAATTTATGTAAGGATTAAGCCAGTTAAAACCCCAGGACTGTTTCAAGTAAACAGCTTAAAAGTGGAATCTTAATGTTACCAAGATCATTTCTTTTGTATGTGAACTGTGGTAATTGGGCTCCAGTCTCTTGTGTGAGAAGCCAAACAGTTTCAGATCTAATGAGTCCTGGCCACTGGGGCAGATAGATTGTGGATTCACTATTTATAGTGTTTTTAAGTGTCACTTTCCCCTTCTCTTTTAATAAGCGCTGAGCTGAAAGATGGTCCATGGAGGCTTGGAGCATATAGATGAAGGATGGCGGGGGGTTCGGAGCGGGAGCTCACAGCTGAATGTTTCCTGGTTCAGATTTGGAGTTGAAGGTTTAATTTAGGATGTTGGCGCTTCTTCATAAATGAGGATGCGCTCTCCCAAATGAAAGGCAGATCAGTCTTTTGCCGATTGGAGAGCTGAGAAAGGTGGATGTGCTTGGCCAAGGCCAATTCTCCCTCCAAAGACTCACAACTGCATCTCTAATCCCAGACGTTGTATAATGGTTAAATTAGAAATATAAAGAATATAAAGAGATTATCAGGGAGGGCCTCGGCTGGGCCCAAAGGAAATCAAGAAGATGAGCAAACAAGAATACAACCTAAATTGTAAAATGCGAACTGAAATTGAAGCCAGTTCTATGAAAAATTAAAAATGTTCCATACACATTGCTAGTCGGGCTGAGAAAATATAAAAGGTTATCTGTTTTTCAAACCCACCATCCGTGTATTTGGTGGGGGGGAGGTTTCGGGGGGGGGTTCCCAAATTTTTCCAGGAAGTTTTCCCATCATGCTTGTGAAGCAGATTGTGATGGGAAGAGCACTGGGTTGGGACTTGGGGGCCCTGAGTCAGCCTGGGGCTCTAGGCAGGTCCCCTGACCTCACGGAATCTTGTTTCCCCATTTGTAAAGCAGGAATCACGTGTGAGCCTGTCTGACCACACCGAACTGGTGCGAGGATCAAAAGAGAGAATGTACAAAACAGTTTGTAAGCTATGGAACCCCATTCAAAGTCTGTTTCCTCTCAGCTCTGTGTTTTTTAAATTCTGGCTGTGTGTTCGAATCACTTGAGGAACTTAATCTTGTCAGCCCGACCTCTGGCATTTTTCTTTCACTTGGTCTGGGTTGGCACTTGGAGATTTTCACAGCCCCTGAGGTAATTCTGGGCGAGAGCCTCAGGCCTGACAGGGCTCTGAGGAGTCTGGGGGCCTTCTGGAAGTCAGTCATAGGTCTAGGGAGATTGTCGGCTATCTTCTCTCTGCTCGTGTTCCATCAGTTTTCCCCTGGAAATGTTCCCATCTAAATATTGATTCAGCCAAAGCCTGCTGGGGTTTGAAATACTAATGAGTCAACCGCCTGAAAGGTGGGCCTGTGGAGAACGAGAGCTACTGTTTTCCTCAAAACCTGTAATTTAAAATGATTCTGAAGCCTGTTAGACTGATAAGCTTCATCTGATCAAGTGGTAGTGGGGTAGATGTGCAGAAAGGATCCTTTTCACAGGCTTTTTAATTCAGTCAAGATCAGTGAAAGAGCTCGTGTTTACCAGTGGAGCTAGAGTTTAAGATTTTGAGTGTGGAATTCATTAGTCTGTTTTAATGAAGAAATCCGACTTCCTTGTCAGTGTGTGAAACTGAGTTGGAGTACAGCTCGATGCTGCTTTGAATTCATCGCAAGCAAACGAAATGGGCAGAAGGAAGCCACATTTTACCCTTGGAGTGGAGCTAGCTTTAGTCATACCACTGAGAATGTTTTCTAGCAAACTGAAGAGCATGAGTCCTTTAAAGTTTGTGCTGTCCGCATGTGTTATTTCCACACCCGGGGATGATGCCTTCCTTAAAAACAAGGTCTATGGGGCGCCTGGGTGGCTCAGTGGGTTAAGCCTCTGCCTTTGACTCAGGTCATGATCTCAGGGTCCTGGGATCGAGCCCCACATCGGGCTCTCCGCTCGGCCAGGAGCCTGCTTCCTCCTCTCTCTCTGCCTGCCTCTCTGCCTACTTGTGATCTCTCTGCCAAACAAACAAACAAACCAACAACAACAACAACAAAACCCAAGGTCTGTGACCCAGCAATTGTCTCTCTGGGTACATACCCGAAAGAAGTGAAAGCAAAGTCTCAGAAGTCGGTACACCCATGTACATAGTGTTAGTCACAGTGGCCAAAAAGTGGAAATAGCTCAAGTGTCCATCAGTGTGTGAATTGATGAAATACGGTATAGCCATACTATGGAATATCATTTGGCCTTAAAAGTGAAGGAAATTTTGACACCTGGTATAACATGGATGAACTTCAAGGGCATAATTCCAAGTGAAAAAGCTGGTCCTAAAGAGACCAATGTGTTGTATGACCCCACTTGTGTGCGGTACCTGGAGTAGCCAAATTCAGCGAGACCACGTGGAACAGTGATCAGCAGGGCCTGGGGGGAGAGGGGAGTGAGGCTTAAGCATGGGATATATAGAGTTTCAGTGTGGGAGGATGAAAAAGTGCAGGGGTGCTTGGTGCTTATGGTTGTGTAAGGGCATAAATGTATGGAACACCACTGAGTTGCACACTCAAAAATGGCCAAAATGGTAAATTTTGTTTTATATATACATATGTATATGTGTGTGTATAAATATATACATTTTTTTTTTAGATTTTATTTGACAGAGATAGACACAGAGAGGGAACACAAGCAGGGGGAGTGGGAGAGGGAGAAGCGGGCTGCCCCGCAGAGCAGGGAGCCTGGGATCATGACCTGAGCCGAATACCCAGGTGCCCCTATACATTGTTTTGTGGGGGGTTTTTGGGGGGGGGTGCAGAGGGAGAGGGGGAGAGGATCCAAGCAGATTCCCTGCTAAGTGTGGAGCCCAATGCAGGGCTCAATCCCAGGACCCTGAGATCAAGAGTTGGATGCTTAACCCACTGAGTCACCCAGGTAATCCTATATATTTTATTACAATAAAAAAATTGTAAGTAAAACAACAGAAGCCTATCTGTAGGCCTTCTCTACCCAAATTCAGAAGGGTTCTTCTGTGAGAAATGGCAAATCCTACAGTAATTTTGCCGTGAAGGCAACCATGGTACTCTTTTCTTGCTGAAAGCTGGGGAAGGAAAAGAGCGATTTTTGAGAGATGGTTGGGGCAGCCTGGGAGGGAGGCCTGGAAGGAACACAGCATGAGGAGGACACACCGAAGGAGAGCCACCCAGGTGGTCCACTTCATCCCTTTCCCGGCATGGGTGGCCCGGCATTTTTCCAGGTTCCATGAGTCTTCAGCTGGCATTCTCAGATACTCCTGTGTATGTAATAATAGCAATAGTAACTGACACTAAGAAAAATACTGTATTTCCAGACCTGTGAGAAATGGTTTAAATAGAACGACTACCTTCAGAGACTATTATCCCCACTGTAGAGGCGAGCGAGGGCGAACAAAGAGGATAGTGTCCCAGGCGTACAGCTGGCAAGAAGCGTCAGAGCCAGGATTTGACCAGAGAGGATGCATTTGGGGGAAGATGCTTCCTGAAGGGATGTTTTGTAATTCAGAAAGAAAAAAAAATTGACCGCGTAATTTGAAGCCTAAATGGAAATATCAATATGTGTCACGTTCTATGTTTATAGTGTTTAAACATTTTCCATTGCAAGTCAGGACTGTATCCTGCACTCGATGTGTAAAATGCAGAAGAGCCAAACCTTTCTGCCGTGGCAAGCAGATATCAAGGAGAAGGGAGGCTGCACGTGTGATCCAGTGAACTTCCTGTAATCATTTATTTAGCTCAGTATGCAAAATTCAGTATGAATGTAAGCGACTAATTTCTCTACGTCTTCACATGCAATATTTAGCAAATAGGAAATGGGGTGCTAAGGGGACTGGATAAGAAGCCAGATTGGGCAGGACATTATGCAGTGTCACTAGACAACTTTCAGAACATTCCAGAGTATGGCTCTGTGGCTAGAGAGGGCCATCTGGCTGCCTACGGTGAGAGAGACTGATCCCTGCTGGTTGATTGTTACCAGATTATGGATGTTAAGGAAGCAGGTGTTGGTTCCCAAGCAGCCTAAAGGTCCTCCTAGGCTCCGTTGCGGGTCTGTCTCTGAGGCGATGCCTTGCTCTGGCCCACTGCTGAAGCTCTTGCTAGAATTCTCAGTGGAAAGAGAAATGGATGTGGTAGTTCATAGTTTTTTGGTCCAACCATCCATTCTCTCTCCACCCTTTCCCATTTCAGGATTTCACCTTTTTCTCTCTTCCCACCCTATCCTCTGTTCCCTCTGGGTTTCATGGAAATAAAAAGTGAATCCTCCATAATATCACATAAAACTTAGAATTCTAAGGTACCTCAAAGTTAGACACTTGAGAAAGTGGTGCTAAAGCACTCTGTTTTAGAAAGCCTCAATATGCTGTTCATCTAGGAACTATTTGAAAATCTATCTTAAGGGCTCCTGGGTGGTTCAGATGGTTAAGCATCTGCCTTCAGCTCGGGTCATTATCTCCAAATCCTGGGGTTGAGCCCCATGTCGGGCTTCCAGCTCAAAGGGGAGTCTGCTTGTCCCTCTCCTCCTGCCACGCCCCCTTCTTGTGTTCTTTCTCTCAAATGAATACATAAAATCTTAAATAGATCTTAGAAATGAAAATCGGATAGGAAGATGTCCAAAAATCTGAGTTCATGCCATGACTGTGATAGGACCCAAATCTTAATTGGTGGATGGGGAAAAAAGAAGAGGGAGGCATATTTGCACTTGTTCCCTGGGAAAATGTTCTTCACAGAACATAAGAAGCACTAAACATAAAGGAAAAGGTTAGCACATTAAGAAAGGGGGAAGAATGGGGCGCCTGGGTGGCTCAGTGGGTGAAAGCCTCTGCCTTCGGCTCAGGTCAGGGATCTCAGGGTCCTGGGATTGAGCCCCGCGTTGGGCTGTCTGCTCAGCAGGTAGCCTGCTTCCTCCTCTCTCTCTGCCTGCCTCTCTGCCTACTTGTGGTCTCTCCGTCAAATAAATAAAATCTTAAAAAGGGGGGTGGTGGTGGGGGGGAGGAGGGTTTCCATTTCTGCAGAGGCTCGCATTTTCCCCACTGGGTTCTTCCACCTGTCTAGGCGGTGCAGTTGGGTACTGCAGATGAGAGGGACGTGTGGTTCCAGGAATCGGAGTCTGGGTGCTCACTCAGGCACATTGGAGATCAGGGTATCAAAGACCAAGGAGGCATGCATTGCAGAAATCGGATTATCTTGAACTCATTCTGCCAACTGCTGTTCCCTGGGACAGTTCTTTAGAGTAGCTGATGTGGAGTTAATGAAGTATGGATGTTTTTAAAATGAAATTTAAGAAATGGGCTTTGAGAAGTACATAAGGAGTTCCTCGTGGTATAAAATGACATTGTAATCATTTCATTTTGAGACGATTTAAAAATCATTTCCTCATGCTCTGTTGTCTAAAGCTCCCCAGTCCAGAAGACGAGTCACTTTGTATGACTTGACACAGTGGTGAAATTGGGAACAAAGCCTTTCACCTTCAGACTTATGCCTACCTTGGCCTACGGGAATCAGGCGAGGATGCTTAGGTTAATGGAAGGCTGAAACTTGAGGTCTTGGGGCATTTTTTTTCTGTCTACATTTAAAGTCAACATTTTCATGTTAAAGCTGTGCCTTCAAGTGCTCAGGAGCAGGGAAATGATGGTCAATAAATGAGTGTCCATATTCAAACAAAACCGCAACCAAGTCACACCCTACACAAAAACCAATTCCAGATAGATCTAATTATAATTGTAAAACAGTAATGTTTCTAGAAAATGAAATTACAGAAAATTATGTTTAAACAGAACATAAAACACTGACTATGAAGGTTAATAGACTACAATAAAATTAAGGGAATATGTTCATTGAGCCATTGAAAGAATGAAAGGTAGGCTGGCAAGGAAGGGAAAGAGGTTTGCTAGATTCGTAACTAGTAAAAGGCTTGAGTCCAGACTAAAAATCCCTACAGAGCATTAAGATCATCCAGTAGGAAAACAGGCAGTGGATTTGTACCTTTCACGAAGGAGGGTGTACACATGGACTGTAAACCTGTGAAAAGGTCCTCCACCTCATTGGTCATCAGCTGTAGTGAGAACTCACATCCACTTGTAAAGAATAAAATAAAACCCCACAATACTGAGTGCTGAGAGAGACGCACTGGCAGAGTTAAACGTTGTTACAACCACTTTGGGAAATGGTCCATGTTGATGGAAGCTGAACATAATCCCTGTGATACAATAATTCCACTCCTAGGGTGCATACCCAAAAGAAATATGTACCTAGGTGTAGCAAGAGTCACATACGCAAAACATTCATAGCCATAGTCATAATCGCAATGACCTGGAAACAACCCAAGTGTCTCGCACAGGTAGCATGGATTTTTTGGTATAATCCTACAGTGGAATACTATGTAACAAAAACGTGATTCTCTCCGACATCATGTTGAGCTACAGAATCGAGGTCCAAATTGTATTTTTATGATTCCTATGTTTCAAGTTCAAAAAAGAAGCATAATGTGCCCACGGTGCCAGGCATCAAGGTCATCACCACCCTGTTGGAGAGGATGGTTACTCGAAGAAGCACAAGGGGGCACCTCTGGGGTTCTGGTTCCATTGTGACTATTGATTGGGTGGTGGATACATGGAGGGGTTCAGGGGCTAATGCATCGGGCTATGCATTGCGTGTATGTAAAAATATCATTATACCTGATGAAAGAAAAGTTCATGTTAGAAATGTTTTCAAACACCCAGGCTACTGTGCCATTTGGTGGTAGTGTCTGCATGGTGCCTCTGAGGCATTGGCAAGTGGAGGAAGGATGCCAATGAGTAGAAAGTGAGATGGTGATATTGCTAAATCACTTGCTTGTGTGAAAGACTCTGCTTTAGCTCTTTTTTCGGGCTTCCCTGCCATTCTTTGCTAGTTTTGGCAGTTTTCCTATTAAAATTGTATGTAACGTCTTGATATAACTGTGCTTGTCTGGAGCTGAGTATTTAAATAGCTATACACTTTTCAACCTGAGTTCTGGGAATGAAATGTTCGTTAGCAGATTGACAGCATAGTCCAGTGGGATGTATCTTGAGCTGGAAGCTAGGATCCCTGGGTTCTAGGTTCAGCATCTAGTCCTGACCTGGATCAAGTCTTTCAGCCGTTGTCTATAGGTATCCCCCTACCAGTAAAATAACACTGGAGCTACATATAGAAATCGTAGCCCCATCTCTAAGATTGCTGTGAAGATCCAGTGGGGTAACATGTGAGAACAGTTTACAAATTGTGATGATAGTTACCTGCTTGCATAAACCATACCTTCTAGTGAGGTTCTGATCATGTTGACCTATGCTGCTTAAATTTCTTAGTGTCTGTAGACATGTGAGGTATGAAAACCAAAGCACAGTCTTTTTTTATTAACATAGAATGTATTATTTGTTTCAGGGGTACAGGTCTGTGAATCATCAGGCTTACACCTTTCACAGCACTCACCATAGCACAAACCCTCCCCATTGTCCATCACCCAGCCACCCCACCCCTCCCACTCCCCCTCCACTCCAGCAACCCTCCGTTTGTTTCCTGAGATTAAGAGTCTCTTATGGTTTGTCTCCTCTCTGGTTTCATCTTTTTTTTTTTTTTTAAGTCACCACGGTGGAGGAATTTGGGGGAAATCTTATCATATAAAATTATCTTATTCCTAAATCCTTTTCTATTGCAGAATCTTAAGTACTTATTTCTCCATTTTCAGGTAGTTACTTGACCACACAGAATGGTTGAATATATAGGCAAGGAGCTGGTTCAGGAAATTACTGGTCTTTGTACCTGTATTTCCAAAGTGATTTTTCTGTGCATATACAGATATGTTTAAACTTAATTATTTGCCTGTTAACATATAATATTCCAAGTTAAAAATGAGTTTGACACTACTTAGTCATTTTTTATTGAAGTTTGACATACAATATCCTATTTCACATCTATATCATAGGATTTGATCATAGGATTTTCATTATGAAATGATCCCCTTGATAAGTCCAGTTATTTGTCACCATCCAAAGTTATAACAATATTATTGGTGTTTGTATTTCTCTGACTTACTTCACTTAGCATAAATACCCTCTACATCCAGCCATGTTGTTGCCAATGGCAAGATCTTATTTTTTTAATGACTGAATAATATTCCACTGTGCGTGTGTATGTGTGTGCACATGTACATACCACATCTTAATGCATCTATGGACAGATGCTTGGGTTGTTTCATATCTTGGCTCTTACAAATAGTGCTGCAGTGAACATAGGGGTTCATGTAGTTCTTTTGGGGTTTCTTTTTTTCTTTTTCTTTTCTTTTTTTTGGATTGATACCCAGAAGTGGAATTGCAGAACTCTATGGCAGTTCTGTTTTTAATTTTTGGAGGAAATGTCATCCTGTTTTTCATAGTAGTGGCTGTATCAGTGTTCATCATCAACAATGTACGAGGGTTCCCTTTTTTCTACATCTTTGCCAACACTTGTTATTTTTGTCTTTTTGAATGATAGCCACTCTGACAGGTATGAGGTCATACCTCGTTGTGGTTTTGATTTACATTTCCCTGATTAGGGATGTTGAGCATCTTTTCATGTGTCCATTGGCCATCTGTATGTCGTCTTAGGAAAAAAATGTCTATTCAAGTCCTCTGTTTTTTTAATTGGGCTTTTTTTTTAATTTCAGCTGTGTAAGTTCTTTATATAATTTGGATTATTAACACCTTATGAGATGTGTGATTTGCAAATATCTTCTTCCTTTCAGTAGGTTGCCTTTTTGTTGGTTTTTTTCACTTGCAAAAGACCACTTGATCACTTTAAGTTTGATCTCTGATATTTGGAATGTTCTCCTTGGCGGAAGAAAAAGCTAATTTGGAACCTCTCATCAAGTGAATTGGTCAGGAGAAATATATATGAGGAGGAGTAAAAGCCTATGTTTTAATCAACCTCCATTTATTTGAACAACCTTCCTAAGTGAACTCTTTGGAAATTGTTCTTCTCAGAAAACAGACTATTGATCTAAGCCTTGGGTTTGAAAACTTTTGCTTAGTGACAGATGTGTAGTTGTACAAATAAAACCCTCCACTGAACCTCAGCCCAGATAAAAGGGAGGTCCCTCTGTTTGAAGCAGTGAGTTTTCATGTATTTTATTGCTGTGATTGGAAAGATTACTGGACACAGACATTATTAGTCTCATTAGGATATAGGGAACATTCCATGTGGGTTACTGTGTTATGATGGTATTCTGCTTCAGTATGGCCCGCCCCCCGTAACTGAGGGGCTCTTTGTTTAGCACACTGATTGAAAAAGAATTCATTAACTTTGGTCTGTGATGCTGAGATCCTCAACGAAATAATATAAGTCCCCTCTCTCCTGAATTTATACAGCTTCCCAAATGAACGTTGTGCTTTGAGATGCTGTAAGAAATATTATCAGTAACTAACAAAACATCTAGGATGAGCCAGCTTTCCAGAAGTGTTTGTTCATTGAATGGTCCGTGTTTAACTTCTTAACCACTGAACCTTTCCTCTGAAGTTTTTTGACTAAAATATTAAAGTTATATAATTTGTTGTAGTTATACCACCTTTTTCTAATGTGTGAGGGATGACGAACTGTCCCCTTTAGGGCAATTTTCAATGAAAAATACAGCTCTTGGTAGTTTGGTTCTATGGGTGTGTGGCGAGATCCTCTCTGAAACCCAAAGTGTCTCTCACATTTTTGAGAAGATTGAGAGCTGCTGGCCCAGAAATTTTAAAAAGTATACATTTGTTTTTATGAGTTTGAAGGAGCTGCATTCTGTCTCCAGAGGAACTTTTTTATGAATTTCGCATGGCATTTTATGTAGAAGCACTTGGTCTATGGGGTGAACCAATGGGATAACTGTGAGAAATATGAAAATTATTAAAATGCAGAAAACCCACAAAAATAGCAACTCTTCTTTCAAGGTGAGTTCGACAATTGTGGTTGATTTAAGAGCCCTACCATCAGCAGGTAAGCCCTCACTTTAGGAATGTCCTTACATTATCCATCTTTAAGATGGGGGGGAGGTGGCGCTTGGGTGGCTCAGTCAGTTAAGCATCCAACTCTTGATTTTGGCTCAGGTCATGATCTCAGGGTAGTGAGATTGAGCCCTGTATTGGGATCCCCTGGGCATAGAGCCTGCTTAAGATTCTCTCTCTCCCTCTGCCCCTCCCCGCTTTAAAATCTCTAAGGCTATAGTACATCCCCAAGAAGTCTTGATCTCTTCTATTCCACTGAAATCAAGGACACTTAGGCAGTTAATCTATTAGTCTAGAAAGTGGAAGGCACTACCTAACTACAATCACCTTTCCCCACCAAACCTCCGTCTGAAAATGTCTGTTTCTTTCTGATTATGCTCATTACAGAGAATTCTAACAATACTCCAAAAGTACAAAGAATAAATAAATCACCCAAAATTCAAGGGATAATTTGTTAGAAAAATATTGACAAGCACTTAAAACATTATTCCTTGACTTTATGCTTTGCNAGGGATGACGAACTGTCCCCTTTAGGGCAATTTTCAATGAAAAATACAGCTCTTGGTAGTTTGGTTCTATGGGTGTGTGGCGAGATCCTCTCTGAAACCCAAAGTGTCTCTCACATTTTTGAGAAGATTGAGAGCTGCTGGCCCAGAAATTTTAAAAAAGTATACATTTGTTTTTATGAGTTTGAAGGAGCTGCATTCTGTCTCCAGAGGAACTTTTTTATGAATTTTGCATGACATTTTATGTAGAAGCACTTGGTCTATGGGGTGAACCAATGGGATAACTGTGGGAAATATGAAAATTATTAAAATGCAGAAAACCCACAAAAACAGCAACTCTTCTTTCAAGGTGAGTTCGACAATTGTGGTTGATTTAAGAGCCCTACCATCAGCAGGTAAGCCCTCACTTTTGGAATGTCCTTACATTATCCATCTTTAAGATGGGGGGGAGGTGGTGCTTGGGTGGCTCAGTTAAGCGACCAACTCTTGATTTTTGGCTCAGGTCATGATCTCAGGGTAGTGAGATTGAGTCCCGTATTGGGCTCCCCTGGGCATAGAGCCTGCTTAAGATTCTCTCTCTCCCTCTGCCCCTCCCCGCTTTAAAATCTCTAAGGCTATAGTACATCCCCAAGAAGTCTTGATCTCTTCTATTCCACTGAAATCAAGGACACTTAGGCAGTTAATCTATTAGTCTAGAAAGTGGAAGGCACTACCTAACTACAATCACCTTTCCCCACCAAACCTCTGTCTGAAAATGTCTGTTTCTTTCTGATTATGCTCATTACAGAGAATTCTAACAATACTCCAAAAGTACAAAGAATAAATAAGTCACCCAAAATTCAAGGGATAATTTGTTAGAAAAATATTGACAAGCACTTAGAACATTATTCCTTGACTTTATGCTTTGCTGCTATTTTTTAGTGAGCTAGATCTCACCTCCTAAGTCTTGCTTTTCAGTTTGAAGGGCCATATCCGCCCACCAGAATGTGCACCTAGCTCATAAAAACATTCCACCTTCTCCATAGAAATACCACTGATACATAAGCATCTAGAAAAATGGCCTCAAGGGTAATAATGTGAAACTTAAGATCCTACTTATTTAGTTACAATGAAATCGCAACGCCCCGGATTGGTAAGGGAGGTGAACTTAAAATGGCAGTTTTGTAACTTGTCTGCAGCCTGAGTGTTGATACGGCCTTTTTGGAAATGAATTTGACAACATGTATCAACACACTTTACTGTATACGGTCCTCCCTCCCCCATTTATTCGTGGCTTTAGTTCCACGCTGCCCACCGCAGCCTGGAAGCAGTCAATGATCCTCCTAACATACGGTGTCGGAGGCCTGTGGTAATCTAGCCCTGCGCTATGGTGCCTGCCTCAGTCACCTCACGTCACCTCACCCCACCCTGTAGGCATCATAGCACCTGTCAGCACTCACGGGACTGTACATCGTTACTGTTCTGTTTTACTAAGTTACTAATCCTTACCGTGCCTAATTTAGGAATTAAACTTTATCATAGGTCTGTGTGTGTAAGAGAAAACAGTATAGGGTCTGGTCCTCTCTGTAGCCTCAGGCATCCACGGAGGGTCTCAGAATGGACCCCCAGGGATAAGGGGGACTACTGTAGAACCTTGACCCGGCCATGTCACGTATATGTTTCTTGAAGAGGGAATGCGTATTTAGAAAGCTGTTTGTGTCGAAACGCCCAGCCCGGTGGCGTAGTGACAGACTCTACAGAGGGTGGGCTGCGTCTCTGCTATGCTTGAAGCCAGATGGCGGTCTACCAGCTCTGTGCCTCAGACAGATTGCTTCACCTCTAACTTAACCTCAGTTTCCACTTTTTTTTTTTTAAGATTTTATTTACTTACTTGACAGAGATCACAAGTAGGCAGGCAGGCAGAGAGGAGGAAGCAGGCTCTTCACTGAGCAGAGAGCCTGATGAGGGGCTCGATCCCAGGACTCCGAGATCATGACCTGAGCTGAAGGCATAGGCTTTAACCCACTGAGCCACCCAGGTGCCCCCCTCAGTTTCCACATCTTTAAAGGGGGATGACAACAGTCTCGCCTCAGAATGTTTTTGTGAAGATGAAAATGAAATTTTAGTACGCAGAGCCCTCAGAACCCAGTCTGGCACATAGCAAACACTCCAAAAACATGGCCTGCTATCTATCACCTTGTGTTCTGTTGTGTTCAAGGAAGTGACACGGACAGTGTCTGGATAAATAGCACTCCGTGTTAGTGTTAATAATAGAACATGAAATTAGAAGCACCTAATCATTCAGTAACTGAGGATTTAATGATAAATTATAGTAGTTCCAGATGTTGGCTAAGAAGACGATGTCACCACACAGAAAATCCGTACAACAGTGTCAAACCTAAGGGCACTGGTTTGGCAGGCACTGTTGTACCTGTGCAGACGATATACCAACCAAGGGNGACGATATACCAACCAAGGAGAATGAAGAGAAATTCATTTCGGTTCTGGCACCAGCTTCCATGGTGATTGGCAACGTGTGAAGCTTGGATTCTGACCTCGTGAAATTACTTTGAAGCATGAGAGAGACTTAAGCCCCCACACTAGAGATTATGGTGAAGGAAGAACTTGAATTCTGGACCAGTGTATCATTTGAAATAAGTGCCTTTTGAAGTGCGGAAGCCCATAGCTCTTTACTTCGGTATATGATTTTCTTCCTATTGATTTTTGCGAGGTGCTTGAAGACGCTGTCCATCCCGAAATTTCATATCTGCTTTTCAGAGGACAAGAGAAATTTGATATCCATGTACCACTTGACCAGGCTTGAAATCTCATTTTATGCGAGGGCTCAGCTGGTAGGTGAGAGGGCCCATCCTTCAGCGGGGACCCCGCCCGGGGCCCTCAGCCAGCCTCCGCCCCTGTGTCCTGAGTGCTGCTTAGCATTTCGTGTCGCTTGCGACGTGTTCATGGAGGACTTCTGTGCTCTCTCGTCTCTCCCTTCTCGAACCCTGACGTTGTTTCTGTGGAAAACAGCAATGCACCTCTGATGGGAGCCGTCTTTAGCCGGGGGGTTGAGAGCTGGTGAGATGAGCCGTCTGGGGTCCGGAGGTGGGCTTTCAGATGCCCTGCTCCTGTCAAGGCCTTTGTTTCTGCTGATGCGTTCTTGCTGCAAGCTCCCCACCCCACAGTAGACTCAAAGCACATGAGGACTCTGAATTCGAGCACCTTCTGGAATGTGGTGCGTGGCCTGGGCACAGCCGTCTTCGGGGGGGGGGGGCGTCTCAGCCCCAGCGTTGCTGCAGCTGAGCCCACTCCCACTTGCACTCCTTGACCGGCCACTTTTAGTGTCTCTGTCTCATGCAGGAGCTGCCCCTGCCCATCCTCTTGGCTGCTTCAGACCTGGAGCTCAGTCGGCTTCAGCGCTGGTTACGGCCGTGGGTCCTGCTCCATCTCTGGCCTGTGGAGATGCCTGTCTTGTATGGGCCAGGACCGTGTATCTCCATATTTCCGTGAGTGTGTGTGTACACGCGGCCGTGGGTCCTGCTCCATCTCTGGCCTGTGGAGATGCCTGTCTTGTATGGGCCAGGACCGTATCTCTCCATATTTCCGTGAGTGTGTGTGTGTGTACACGTGTGTCTTTGGAGCTGAAGGAGGCTGGGTTCGAAGCATGAGCGTACAACAGCATCTTAATCCTAAGCCCCTGTCACATTTATCCTTAGAGCAGAGAATGACACTGAGGTGAGGTGGAGGGGTGACGGGAGGGGAGAGAGCGGCTCCTCGCCTGTCCCCTGATGCCTTGTGAGTCATTGTTGTCCATCCTGTGTGCTTTGCTTCCGATCTCTCCTCCTGCCTCCCTCCCACAAGCGACTGAGCTGCTAATTGACCCCTTCCCACCCGCAGCCAGAGCAGACCAGCCTGGAGAGCAGGATGCATGTCTGTCACCGCCTTTCCTCACGTGGCTCTCAGCTCTTCTCCAGCCCTCTCCCCTCAGCCACCTTCCAAATGCCAGGTGTGGAAACTGGCTTTCTTTTCATCCGTGAGGGAAGAGGCTGAATTTAAAACACACACCACCCTCTCCACCGCCCACCCCGACATCCATTGTCTTCCATTGATAATTAGCTTCTCATCTTGTCCCAGAGTCGGGACCTGTGGGCCTCGACCAGGTCAGCACTCTTGAGACCCTGCACCTGTGGCAGGTAAAGCCCTGCTAGCTGGGGCTCCCATGGGTCACATCCACAGGGGTTTTTCTTTGAGAAACCCTGCAGCTCAATAGGTTTCAAATCCTTGGAGAAAGATAAAGTGGCCAAGGAATTCATGGAGGAGCCTTTCTTTTTATGCTCATTAACGTAGAGGGACAGTCCAGGAAATGTCCATCATAGACGAGGTGAGCTCAGCAAGCCATCTAGCCATCTGGTCAAGAACAAAACATAGGTGAGGCCATAAACCTTTTGGGGGGTTTGTACAAACTTCTTTCCTGCAAGTAGTAAATAAAAAGGAAGAAAATAAGTAACATTGATTCTGGTCATCCTAAAGTAGCTCTGTCCATAGGTCACCCAGTTCCGGCTGTCCTACATCACTTCACATCAGATTTCTCAGCGTGGTGGCTCCTGTCCTCCTCCAGATCGGTGACTGCCGTGCTAATCCCCCAACTGACCACACGTCTCCGGTCTTGCCCTCGTCCCCTCTGTGCTGTGAATCATACCCCCGACGCCCATGCTTCTGGTCCAGATCTTTCAGTGGCTACCTTGGCTGGCCGTTATAACCTAACCTAACTGTCCTGTCTAGCCCTGTGCCTCACTTCTCCTCTGTCTCCCTTTCAAGGGGCTACTTGCATTTCAGGTGTGGGCTGCTGCTTTTCCCTGGAATTTATTCACACACACGTTCTACAGCGAGCCCCCAAGCAAAGCATCCAGAGCGGTGCTGGGGATGCAGCCCCGAGTCGGCATCAGTGACTTTGCCCCGTGTGTTCGTACAGACTAGTGGGGAAGACAGACTTCAGATCGTCGCAGCAGTAATTATGTGAGTCAGTACGGTGGGTGGAGCCACAAGAGTGATAGGAGAGAGGCCAGACCAGGAGTCAGGGGGGTGTCGTTTAAGCTGAAATCGAGGTGGGAAATAGCTTCAGGGAGGTGTGGGAGCTTGCGGAAGGATTTTTCCGGGACGGGGACCAGGGTGGGCAAAGGCCCTGAGGGAAGGAGACGACTAAGAGTAACGGTGGCCACCAAAGCACACACTTGCCGTGATTAGCTCTGTGGCAGGCACCGGCTGAAGGTCTTGGCCTGTAGTGGCTCCCTAAACCCTACACACTGGGTGCTCTTGTCCCTGGTTGATAGAAATGGAAATTGAAGCAGAGAGAGGCTCGTGGGGCGGTGGGATCTGACCCTGGCTAGTCTGGATCGAAGCGAGTTACGTAACCCTATGTTCCCTTGCTTGGCCCTGGCAAGGCCTTGCAAAGAGACCTTTGGGGCTGTAGTTTGGTCCAGCAAGATGAGGCCAGAAGGCAGAGACAGGGCCAGGGAAGCCCTGTCAGCAGTTTAGGGAGTGACACGGTCCCATCTGCACTTCTAAGGGGTCAGTGTGCTTGCTTGTGAAGGCCCTGGATGGAAGGGGGGGAAGCAAGGAGAAGGGGAAAATGGCAGTGGTTGGATTTCCCTCCTCCTGTCACCCAGTCCTTCCCTCCTTGTCCTTCAAAGTCTGGTGCTGGGGTCTCTGCATGTGGACCTGTCCTCTACCTTCTCGAGTTCAAGATCCTCCCAGTGAGTCCAGCATCTCAAGATAACCCCACGCATGTGGGCCTTCCATAAGTACATTCAAGAACAGAGGCAGGAATGAATTTACAGAGTAAGAAGTCAGGCATCTTAGTAATTCTGTTGTTCATCTCCACTCTGATGCAACCTTCACACTGTCAAGTTGCTGGGGCTTGGACAGAGGTTCCCTTTGACCAAACTCCGAGTTCTCTCTGCGGAACTCCCTCCTCAACCAGCCTTGACTTTGGGGTTTGTGTGTCTGTCTGTGTTGTCCGGTGGTAGCAAGAATCTCACTAAGTCAGTTTATCCAGAAGCCCCCCTGTCGAAATCCGATCGCACTCGGTGTGCACTGCAATTCTTCACCTACCACTGTCCCCCAGGGGATGTCTGGTTGCTCACCCCTTCCCTCACCCCTGTTGCTTCCTGTTAGTAATTTTCCAGCCCCTGACCCCCACCTGCGCCTTTGTGGTCTGTTTGCACTTTTCCTCGTTGGCTCCAGAGTTGAGCCCACCTCTGTCCCCTATGGAAGAACCCCGCGTGGTCATTCCTATCCCTCCGGCAGTAGGACTCCAGAGCAAAATCCACCTTATCATTCTTTGACAAGTGTCCTGTATCATGTTTTCTTTAAACTTATACCCTAAATAAAACGGATTCCTGGAGGGATACCTGCGATGTGTCATTAAAGCTAAAATTTCTATTCCCTTCATCGCACAAGTGGCCAGGATCACTCCTCCACCTTGACATTCTTAAGGAGTCGAAAGGTTCCTTGATGGCAGGCCAATCCACGCACTGCCTTCTAGTGCTACTGCGTCCCTGCTCAGCTCTCCGAGCCCCAGAGACTTCGCAGTGCTCGGAAGCCAGCAGGACTTGGCAGCGGAGGGCTGGCTAGGATGGGAACGGGCCGACCCTCCTTCCTGGCTTCCCTTGTGGGCCTTGGAGCCTCTGTTGTCCAACGTCAGATCATGGAGCAGTGTTTGGGTTCAGAGTTCCATGTCTTCTCACATGTCTGGGATCTGAGAACAACCAAGCACGTGACCTTCCCCATGGCCAAGTATTAGAAAGGCCGCCCATTTTTTTTTAACATGAACTTTTACTGACACTAGAACACACTTCATAAAAAGTGTAGTCTCATTTGCATGCAGGGGGATTTTCAGCACCTGGACAGTGTGTAACTTGCACCCAGCTCCAGCAGCAGAACGTCAGAGCCTGCTGCGCACCCCTTCCGCTCACTGTCCTCCCCACAAGGGGAAAGGTTGCCTTCGCTGCTGACAACTGGGGTTAGTTTTGCGTGTTGTTGAAGTTTTTACCCCTGGAATCATACAATGTTGTAGGAGAATGTACATCTAAGACAACATTTGGGATTTAAAAAAAATTGTCCCCCAATCTTCTATTTCTCCCACGTTCCTAGAAATCAAAATCCGATGAGTGGAAAGGCGGTCTCATTGGAGGGAGGCTGTCCATCAAGGATCAAACACACTTGGCGAAAGCCACCCTCTAGAATCTACAGTTTAGTGATTATAATGACTGTTATTTGTAAATTGTTTTTATTAATACATGACTGCCTTTTTTTGTTTTTTTACCGTTTGAGCAAGAAAGGATCCCAAATTTCTAGACCAGCGACTGGCAAGCTTTTTCTCGAAGGGTCAGATAGTAAATATTTTCAGCTTTGCCGCCCACGTGGTCTCTGTGGAAGCCACTCAGCTCCGCGGCCATCATGCAGAAAGAGCCCCAGACAAGCCACGGCTCAGCGATGGTGGCTCCGCGCCGGAAAACGTGACTTACGGACACAGTGATGTGACGTTCCTGTGTCGTTCCCTTACGAAGTACGGTCTTTTTTTTTTTTTTTAACTTTAACCATATTTGAGGGGACTCTCTAAAAATTTCAAACTTCTCTATCAGCTTGAGCTGATGACATTTTCTCAGTAAATTCGGGCACCACAGTGTAGCATCCCCAGCCCAGCCCTCTTGCTGCGTCTGTGGGTGAGTTACTTCCCTGGACCGGTTTCCTCCTCCACGCGCTGGGAGGCTGGTCAGCACGGGTGTTCGGCTGGTCACAGCAGCGTGCCTGTGCTATCGAGGCATGGGTACAAGGATCCAGTCTGACTGATGCTCCAGGACCCAGGCTGTGCAAGGTCTTCCGTATTTTGGATATCGCCCTTAACGATAATGTCCTGTCTACAAACACTTCCTACCTTCCAGGCCCAACATTTGCCTGGAACGTGATCTTTGCTCTTCTCCTCCTGCAGAAGTGACTCTTACTGTTCATGGCTAAGAGGTGTCCTTTGCTTTCATATGAAACTCTCTTACGTCTAGGGCTTTGATACCTTGTCTAAACTGTATAGTTTCCAATTCCCCTAATGGCCACAGGCTGTGACCCAGAACTTCACCTGGCCTGCCTTCTCCACCGAATCTACCTTGCTTTTCCTCAGTAGCAGCCTTCAACTGATCTAAAGTGCAGGAGAGCAGCTCTGTGTCGGACGCTCAACTGGGCTCTTCAGAATGTGAGCTCCGTGTAACACAGGGTCAGAAGCAAAGCAGACTTCAGGGCCAGACAGCCTGCTGGGATTCCGGCTTCCCAGTCAGGAGATGTGTGACCCTCACCCCATCTGCTCCCGTTTCCCCGTCCGTAAAGTGTGGGAATATCCTATCTACCATCTTGTGTTGGTCCGAGGATGGAGTGGATGAGTAATTGTTAGGACTTTTCAGACAGCCCAGGCACAGAGTAAGCACTATGTGTTCACTGTGATTTTTTTTTTCCACTCAGTAAATACATTATGGTTTCGGTTCTGATGCCTGGTAAAGGTAATCAAGGCTCCTGGATATGTGACCTCTAGGTAAGAGAAGTCACATGTTAAATGATAGATTGGGGGGGGGGACTCCTGGGGTATTGCTTTATGATTTGTTGATTTTCTGTCTACCTTGTTCCCTTATTAACAGCTCTAGACATCCACTCCTAAACTGGTCTTTTTCTGTTTGGATACTCAAAGACACACTAAAAGGCAGGGGTTAAGGACGGGTGATAAAGCCTTAAATACTGTGCCAAATGGATTTATTCCTAGGAGGCTTTAAAGGAACATCCCGGAGGAAGTCATAGTTAATGGTTCGTTTCTTTGGGGGAAACATTCTTAAGAATTACAGTGCTCTTCTCACATATCTTTGATGGAGATCAAACAACTCCTGGGTCCGTGTTTAGTTAAATGAGCCGTATATATATATATGGTCACTTTGGTGAAAGAGCAAAGAAAAAATATTTTAACCGAGATGTAATTTTTGAAAATGAGAAATCTGTCACGGTGATAGGATTATGGGTGATGAGTACTTTTATTTTTTTTAAAGATGGATTTGCCTTTTAAAAAGGCAAGTGGGGGGGGGGAGCCTGGAGCTATTATGTTCTTTCTCCAAGATAAATTATCTTCATTGCAACTCTAAGATGGCAGAGGTGTGTGTCACAAAATTAAGACCCCCAGCCTAAAGCCTTAAGTAGGTAAGCCTATTCTAAGAAGCTGGTGATATGTATTCTAAGTGTGCTGGCATTTTTCTCTGGTTGGTTTTGGTTCAAGTTCAAACCAGAAGTCTGTCGAGTGGCCTGGAAAGAAGACCCAACTGGACGGGAGTCCCCCATCCCCTGTCCCTTGTCCCGTCCCTCCTCTGCATTCTTTCTGCCTCTGTGTCATCATGACTTGGCCCCAAGCAGATCTGCAAGGTAAAGGTTGGGGATAGTTTCCCAGGACTGATATCACAAATTGTTATAAACTGGATGGTTTAAAAAAAACAAAAGTTTAGGAGTGCCTGGGTGGCTCAGTGTGTTAAAGCCTCTGCCTTCGGCTCAGGTCATGATCTCAGCATCCTGGGATCGAGCCCCAAATAGGGCTTCCTGCTCAGCAGGGAGCCTGCTTCCTCCTCTCTCTCTCTCTGCCTGCCTCTCTGCCTACTTGTGATCTCTCTCCCTCTCTGTGTCAAATAAATCTTTAAAAAAAAAAAGTTTATTCTTTCTCCGTTCTAGAGGCCGGAAGTCCAAAATCGAAGAGTAGGCAGAGCCACACTCTGTCCAAAGGCTCCGAGGGAGGGTCCTTCCTCACCTTTTCCAGCTCCGGGTGTTTCTTGTCTATGGCAGCCTCACTCCGGGCTCTGCCCCCCCTCCCCCAGGGCTTCTCCCCTGCATCTCTCTCCCTCTTCTTTCTGAGAACAATAGTTCTTAGATTTAGGGCCCATCTAAAGACATTACAAGATCCATAATTACATCTGTGGAGACCTTATTTCTAAAGATCGCATCCCCAAATCCTGGGGGTTAGGACTTGGACTCCTCTTTTTGGAAGCCACTCCTGAGCCTGCCATTGCTTCACAGGTGTTTTAGCTGAGCACCAAGCAGGGCTGCCCACACAGTGACCCCCTCCCCCCATCCCTAGAACACTGGCCGTCTGGAATGGAAGGAAGGAAGCTATTGCAGTGGGAGGCTGGCTCCCCACTCACTCACACGTGGCCTCAAAGGTGTGATTAAATGTCTCCCAGCGTGGGCTCTGCTCTTCTGTAGAGTGGAGGTGATAATATGTAATTCCCTGGGTCCTGGGGAGTATATGGGAGATGTGAAAGCAGCCAGCACGATGCAGAACTTAATGCCTGTCTTCCGAGTCTGAAATCTGTCACACATTGACCTTAACATTAACTTCCTTGCCCTCAGATGGATGATGTCTGACAACAGATCTGTTGGGTGAGTCCAGACAAATGTGGGGATGGAGCAGAACTCTCTGTGTCAATGTAGCGTGTTGACAGGATTCAGAGAATTAATGTGAAGAGGTTTGGCAGTATCTGGCCATATATTTGTGGTTGTCATTGCTGTGGTTGCTACAGCACCAGAACTGTGTTGATCTGAGTCAGAGAACGGGCCTCTAGGAGGCCACTGGAAATCACAGATGGGGTAGCCCTAAACCCAGCCCCAGGTACATAGTGAAAAATGGCCACCCATTTGGCCTTTACCTAGCTTTTTATATCCTTCAGCTTAGGACTCAGTACCTAGTAGGGCCTCAAAAAATACTCTTGACTGAAAGAAAAGGTATTCTAGGTGTTCAGGTAATAGGCAGAATTACCAGCATTTCCCCCAGTCATATCCTTAACAGACATGATGAAAGTCTGGTGGTCAGTGGTCACTGAAGAAGACAGGTCAGAAATTGTCTACTTTTATCAGAAGAAAGGGCTCTGCCTTTTTGACCTTGGGCCAGTAAGTAACTGGTCCCTTAGGAGTTGGTTTAAAAGAAGCCGTCCATACCTTTGCTCCCGAGGTTTGACCCTAGGTGGAAGACTGTTGCTCTGTCCATGTCAAATAACAGAATCCTGCTTTCCCCTCAGAGGGACTCTTACTAAGTTCCTTCAGTGGCTCCCTCCCTGGATGACTCGATTTTCCCTGTGACTGTCCGCTGTTATCAGTCTCTGTTGACTAAGCATCCACATCCACAGCGTGCCAGGCCGGGGCAGGACATAGAAAGGAGACGTGGTCCCCATTCCGCAGCTGTGGGCCTTAGGGCCACTGGCACCATAGACTGACCTGGTTCCCAGCTGAGGATACAGAGACAGAGAGGGTACGTGAGGCAGTGTTAGTCCTGAAGGGCCATTTCTACCTTAGTGCAGCCATGTTGTTTATATACCGCCATTGTGTGGGGTCTCCGAGTCTGGCCAGTGGACCGTGTCTACTCAAAAACCTAGAGATTCCCATCTTCCTGGAATAGAAAATGAGCAAAATCCTGAACTGGGGTCGTGGAAGCTGAACACGGACATCCATATCCTGGCAATCCTGAGGCCTCATCTCTTTCCGTGTGCCCATAGCCCTTTGCAAGTGTCTTTCCAGTACCGTTTTCTTGTGTCAGATTTTATTTCATCTTCTCACCCCTCATCGCTTTCTCTTCCCCCTTCCTACCGGGATGACCACATCCTGAAGGGGGTGGGCATAATTACCATGGACTTTTTCAACACATGAATAAATATCTGGCTAACTTTCTAGCATCATTTTGTTTTTGTTTTATTATTTTTTAAATATTAGAGGGTGCACGAGCAGGGGGAGGGGAGGGGCAGAAGGAGAGGAAGAGAATCTCAAGCAGACTCCACATGGAACCCAGTGTGGGGTACGACCCTGAGGCCGTGACCTGAGCCAAAACCAAAAGTCAGACATTCAAATGACTGAGCCACCCAGGCACCCCCATTTTGCGTGTTTTAGATGTTACATATATTACAGAATACAAATTGTTTTGTAACTTTTTCTTCTTTTTTTCCTGTGGATTTGAGATTTCCCCATTATCGATTCACGTAGATCCAGTTCATTCGTTTTGCTATGTAGTGACAATAATTTCTCCATCCCCTACTGGTGGACAGTTAGGTTGCTTCTGCATATGTGCTCTTTTATTTTTTTTAAGATTTTTTATTTATTTATTTGACAGAGATCACAAGGAGGCAGAGAGGCAGGCAGAGAAGAGGAAGCAGGCTCCCCATTCAGCAGGGAGCCCGATGCGGGCCTCGATCCCAGGACCCTGAGATCATGACCTGAGCCGAAGGCAGAGGCTTTAACCCACTGAGCCACCCAGGCGCCCATATGTGCTCTTTTAAACAGAGCTGCTGTGCACACCTTGGCTCTCCTTGCACTCATGCGAGGATTTCTCTAGGTCTAGGGCATGCCTGGAGGGGCAATTGCTGGTCATAAGGTGGGCATATCTTTACTGGGTTTGGCAGTTTTGCTTTCCAAAATGCCTGTGCCAATTTACATTCCACCAGCTGTGTTAGAAGGTTGCTTCCTCAAGTCCCAACTAATGAGTGCTTTTATAAGATTCACCAAAGTTTTTCAACCTGACAGGGTGTGAAATAGGCATTTGCCTCTCTCTAATTGCTGGGGGTGCTAAGCACCTTTTCATATGTTTACCAGCCCATGGGGCTGCTGCTTCTAGTTGTGTGTTTACATCCTTAGCGTATTTTTCCTCTAGTTTTGGAAATGTGGTGAGGAGAGATGGTTCTTTTCTCGCTGACAGGTAGAACCTCCTTACATATTCTGGGTGCTAATTTTTCTGGTGATATAATTTGCAAGTATCTTCTCTGGGTCTGTGACATTTTCACTAAAATATCTTTACGAAAGAAAAATGAAAAATAGGGATAAGCGGTCCAGCCTTGAAGAGATTCATCTGTAGAAGGGTCTGTTAATTATGCTTCTGAGACTAGTTGGTGACATGCTAAGGGCATGGATTATTGTACTTCCTGTTTATTGACGTGTCGTCAGGACAAGGCTTTCATAATGTTTTTTTTCTTTCTGAGACTTTTATTTATTTTGCCTTTTAAAAATAGGAAAATGCCTTTGTTCTTGGTGGTTCTGCGCGCTCACTTGATTGGGACATCAGTGATGTATTGCTGATGCCATCACTCAGGTCACAGGTGAGCACCAGCCTGCCCACATTCAGCACACAGAACCTTCAGTTCCCGAGACTTCTGGAAGGTGTAGAGTAGCCTGCCAACACCCACCAGCACGTAGTTGTTGAGCTGCCATCCTTCCAAAGTGGAGACGTGTTGTTCTTAATACAGAAGCAATCCATGTTTATTACAAACCCTGTCAGAAAGCATAGTCTACACTTGTCATGAAGCAAAACTAATACTTTGACTTTTATAGTGTTTCTAATGTGTATACAACTGTGCGAATAATGCATAATAACAAAAGTGTCATACTTAAGTTGTTTTAGATTATATGCCTTTCCCTTAAACCCTGGAAATATCTAGGCTAATGGATATGTTTCTGTGGTGTTGACTTTACTGGATGCATGGCTCTCCCTTGTACCTTGAATATTATAAAAGAAGTTTTAATATCGATTATGCTCATGCTTTCCTTTTTCTTTTCTAACTGTAAGAAGCAGCCTTGAAAGGAACATAGATATTTATGAGTATCTTTACTTCCTTGTGTGGGGGGGAAGATCCAAGACCTGGAATTACTGGGGTAAAGCCATGCTCTTTTCTAAGACTTTGGTACATAGCCCAAATTGCTTAGTGTGGTGGGCCAGGGCTTGTCCCTTGGGTCACTCATTCCTGGGACACCTGTCGATCACCTGTCACGTGCCGGGCACTCTCTGTGGATTGGAAACATGGAGCTGTTGAGATAGTCTCAGTTGCAGGTGTCAGGGCTCACGGTCTGGGCCGGGGCACCGAGAAGTTGAGCAGAGGGGGCAGGCTCCGGCCACGGGAGTCTGTCCCGGGGAGGGAGGAGGCTGATCTCTAGTTCAGGGAGGAGGACCAAAGTGGTCTTGGGATGATACATCGGGCACCCCTCGCCACACAGGGGCTTTCTCTCCAAATGATGGAAATCACCTTGACCAGACGTAGAGCCTCACCTGGGTTTGAGGTGAGTCAAGTAACCTCAGCTTCTGTGGTCTCTACCTCCTCAGTCGGGTAACGATGACACCAGCCTTATCCGTCAGGCAGACATGGGATTGTTGTTGCAGAATGGACGGAAAAGTGGCTTGCTGACGGTCAGGTTCTGCATAGATGTCGTATACACAGCATCGCTGACGTCCTTGGGTGAGCGCACAAGGACATTAGAGGAGGAACCGCTCTAAGGGGACATTAAGGGGGATGGCAGTGCCGGCGTGATCCTTCCCCCACCCCCAAAGGAAGTGCGGCAGCCCCGGGAACCTGCCGTGGGGGTTCACCCTAAGGTTGGGATCACCCTGAGGACACGGCTCTGCTCTCACCCAGTCTGGGTGCAAATCCCAGCTCTGTGATGATAGGCACGTGGCTTGACCTCCCTGTGCTGGAGTTTCTGCATCCATAAAATCTGATGACCGTTGCGCCCTCCTGAGAACCAAACAGAAGAAGGTATATCAGGTGCTTAACCCGGGACCTGGTGGTGGGAAATGTTTCATACGTGGAAGCTCCGTTGCTGTTATTGTTATTTGCAGCTTGTTAATCATTGTGAGGAAACGGTTGGAGCAGAGAAAAGCATTCCTTCAGCAGTTTAAGAGCAACCTCAAATCAGATTCTAGTTTTTAAGATGGAGTTTTCATTCACATTCTGAAACTTCCTATATAGCTCTTTCCTAGTAAAAGTACCCTGCTCTGGGGATTTAATTACGGGCCATCAGGATTTGGTTTTTTCTGAATAAGACTCAAAGAGCTGTTTTGCTGCTACAGAAAATGAGTAGACGCTCTGTCTCTTGACCAAACCACCATTTTATCAAAGAAAGTCCTTTTCAGCCCCCCTCTTCCCTCAAAGGAACACAAAGAAGGGAGGGAGGGAGGAAGAACATAAGCTCAGTATGTTTCCAAAGATTGCATTACATAATTTCATGAAAAACTTCCTCCTTTGTTCTGGTTTTTCTCTTGTGCATCTGAGGAATCACAGATCTCATCCACATAAAAAAAGAGATAAAATGACTTACTCAGAGTCACACGGTAAATGATACTCAGGCACGACTGGACTGGGGTTCCTTTGAGCCTCCTAGGTTGCTGCTTCACCGAGTTACTTAAATTGACTCCAAGCCTTGTACAGAAGGAAACCATGATGCAGTTGGATTTTGAGATTTGTTTTCTGAATGTTCACAGCCAAAGAACACCAATTCATTACATAAAAAAGTATTTAGTGCTTAAATGCCCAATCCGGAGAATTAGTCAAGGTGAAAGCTGAGCTGCAAAAAGAGATACCAAATTACAGTGGCTAAGGTTAGAAGTTTCTTTGTCTTCTGAGGTGGCAGTCCCGAGGCTGGGGGGGACACCTTGCTCCGTGTGGTCCCTGGGGGGACCCTGGTTTCTTTAATCTTGGTGCTCTGTTCATCTTCAGCGATACTTATTTATATCCTTGCAGCTGGTTTGCATGGAAGTGGGGGACATGAGGGAGAAGGGCTGAAAGTTCAGTGACTTGAAGTCAAGGCCACGAAGAGTCACATAGGACTTGTGTTCACAACCTGTTGGCACAAAGCCAGGAACAGCTACACCGAACCCCCAGAGAGGCTGGCAATTGGGGTCCTCGGCAAGCAGCCGACAGACACCAGGCTGAAACTTGCAGGTGGGCTAGAGAGCAGGTGGGAAGAAGTTTCTATCCCAGAGAGGAGAGGCATGGCTGTCAGAGAACCTATGGCAATCTGGGTCACAGATGTGAAGGTGCTTTCGATTCCTGTCCATTTGCTCTCTAACGCAATGGGAGAAGGAAATTGCTGCTGCTTGAATTGGGCACTCTGCAGTCGGCCTCAGCACACACTCCCCACGCCTCGGAAGGCAGATTGCCTGGGAAGGCGCGGTTGGTGGGAGAGGGAGTCCATCCCTTGTCGGCTCGCACCCCCAAAAGTCTGCCGTGCCAGAGGATCGGCAGTCTTGGCCCTCTTCTACTAGAATCTTTCAGGGGGAGATCCAAGGACACCGTTTGAAGAAAGCCTTGAGTTCCCAGAGCCCAAACCCGATGACATCACCCAGCATTCACAGCGCCGTCATGTCCTGGCACATGGTGGTCTGGTGGAATAGTCTAATGACGGTGGGTGTTAGGCTTCTATTTACCAACACTGGGCTCCTGCTCCATGATGCTCCTCAGGACAAGCAAAGCTGTAGATTATGCTCCCAGATGGCTTCCTTATTTTTAGTTTGGTAAGAAGTTTCTGGAATTTCTTCTGTCATGAGTGTGGTCTGAGTAACTTTAATAAAGGGCAAACTCAGGCCGTTCCAGGAAAGTTTTATCTGTGAGCATGTTATCGCCTGACGCATGCAAAGAAATCATAGAAGACTGTGTTTACAGCTTGTGCGTTTTTCCTTTGGTGCACATACAGTTAAATTCCCCCAACCCAAAAAGACACTCTCCCACTTCCAGGGGAAAATAATTAAGCTACAAATTACAGTGGAACTCTGCTTCTCTCTGCTGCAGGGAGTCAGACTTCTCATACATTGCTACAAAATTGCTTTGTTCAAGTGGGGCCACCGAGCTGTAGGTGGTTCGCTCATCCACATTCCTAGATGAAGGACCAAGATAGAAACATTGTCAAGTGTCTTACCGAGGGAACAAACATCTGGATTAGCAGCCTGGGACTGCCATGACAAATTAGCAAAACTTGGTGGCTGAAAACAATAGCAATTTATTCTCTCCCAGTCCTGGAGGCCAGAATTCCAAAATCAGCCTGTCAGTAAGGTTTCTTCCACGCTCTCAGGCTCTCACTACTTCTGGTGCCTACTGGCAGCCCTTGATCGGTAGACATGTCATGGCGGGGTCTGCCCCTGTCTGCAGAGAGCCTCTTCCCTGTGTCTCCGTCTCAAATCTCCTCCTCGTAAGGAGATCAGTCATTGGGTTTGGAGTCAGGGTCCAGCCTAAATTCTAGAGGATTTCATCTCGAGAGCCTCAACTTAATTATGTCTACAAACAGCCTGCTTCTAAATAAGGTCACGTTCACAGGTACCAGGGATTAGGACTTGGGCATATCTTTTTGACACAGTTCGGCGCACTACACTGTCATAGCAAACGTGCATTCATAGAGGACTTTAAATCCATTACCACCAAGCACCAAACCCCCTTGTTTTGTCGACTGCAAAGACGGACGGCATAGAGCTGTGGCAATGCAACAGGCACGTTTTTCACATTTGGAGTGTCAGAAGTGCCCCAAAGCGAGCTGGCTCGTCCTGCAGAGATGGGTGGTAGATTGCCTCGGGGCATGCCCAGGTTCACAGGCAACCCCGTTCACACAGCTGCCTATGAACCAGCCGGCTCGCACGTTGTCAGAGACGCTTCCTTTGCACGTGCTCTCCTTTCTCAGGCTCTGTAATTAGTTGGTGGGTGCAGCTATCATTCATCTCCTAGGGCTTGATAAGTGTTATTTTACTCCTTGATGGGCACCTCCTGGCCTATTTTCCACTTGGTACCTTTGCTGTTTGTTGTGGTTTCTGTGAGCCCCATAAAAACAAGATTAAAAAAAGCAAGTGAGCACGGGGCAGAAGTCAGACCTGTAATTTAGTCGCGGAAGGTTCAATTGGATGTGCTTTTTCCTTTGCCCTCCTGTCTTGGCTGCTTCATTGCTCAGAGCCAGGCTCTGTCCCACTTGGTGCCCAGTGATACGAGCCCTCCCCCATAGGTTCCCATTCCTTCTGGGGGCATCGGTGTCTTCGTAGGTGCCTGAGGGAGAGAGGAAGATCGTCCTTTCTGTCAGACGTTCAGGACCTTTGTAGGAAATGGAAGACATATTCAACTTAAAACAATTCCTCCCCCCCCCCCCAATACAAGGGATGGTGTAGTTTAGCTGCTGTAAGGATGAGAAAAAAATCACTGGGTTTGAACGTGAAGCAGGGAGTGGGGTTTGAAGGGTGGACCTTAGCGATTCCGGTTCTGAATCGGGCTCTCGGGCTGCCATCTGGGGTCCCCCTTCCTGCTCTGGGGTTCTTCAGCACCGACTGGAGATGGTCTCCAGAAGGTGTTTTCTATGGTGGGATAAACGGAAGGACAGGGCCAGCTGCTTTGTGTGGCCTTCGGAATTTTCCTGAGCTCATCCTCTTTCTGAGGACAAGGAGCCAGAGAACCACTGTCCCAAAGGCCTCATGTGACTTTTTTTTTTAGGACAAGGAATGACAGTAGCCTTGAAAATGTCATTTGTGTTTTCTTTGGTTGTTGAGAAGGAATGAACTTTAGGTCTAAGTGGTTTTAAACACAAGCATTTAAGTAGAATCCCCTGTCGATCTTCTGAAAATGAACACAGTGCTCCAGATGCCTCTGGACGGACTTGGGTATTCCGAGTTGGTTTGTCTATTCCTTTTTTTTTTTTTTAATTTTGGTAACGTATATATATTATCATTTTAACCACTTGTAGTGTACTGTTCTGGGACATTAAGTGGAATCACATTGTTGCATAACTATCATGACCGTCTGCAGACATTTTCGTCTTCCCAAGCTGACACTCGGTCCCCATTAAACACTAATACACCCATCCCTCCACTCCCAGCCCCTGACAACCATCCCTCTACTTTCTGTCTCTGATTTTAACGATTCTGGTGACCTCGTATCAGATTATCAAATCCCATAAGATTTGTCCTTTTGGGATGGGCTTTTTCACTTAGCTCGTCCTCCAAGTTCATCTGTGTTGTGGCCTATGTCCGAATTCCCTTTCCGAGGCTGTGTCCTCTCCCACTGCACACGCAGACCACGTGCTTTCTCTTCCACCCGTGGACACTAGAGTTTCTGCCTTCCTCCTTGTCTTCCCGGGGCCGTCCTCTCCATTTCCACCTTCAGCTGCCTGCTTCTCTTCTGTGACATCCGCCAGAACCGAATCCTGCTGTCCTGAATCCTCTCTGCAGACAAGACTTAACAGGGTTGGTTAAAAAAGAAGAAGAAGAAGAAAAAAACCACCCCAGATATTAGTTCCAAATAAAAAACCTTCAGGCAAGGTCTGGCGACATCTGTGAGGAAAAGAAGGTGGCCCAGGAGACAGCAAGGCTTCCTGGCAGGATAAAGCACTTTCTAAAGCCATGTGCAAATCTCAGAGTACTAAATATTGTAAGGATTCCTTTCTAGAGGAAAACATGGGTTTTGAAGGCCACGCACAGGATTTCGTTTCACCATGTGTTGCCCTTATGTATGAAAGGAAGGCAGTGGAACAGGATGCTTGGCGTAACTGAGCTGGTCTTTTCTATCGCTTCGCTGGCTAGACCCGAACCCTGGATGGAACTGAGTCGGCCCAGGTGCCAAGCGAAGACATCGCTTGTGGAATTGCTCTCAGCAGCATATGTTCAGGACAGAGTACAAGCCGCCTAGCACACTACTTCATTAGGGTTCTCTTAAGGCATGCCAATAGCATCTGCTTCTCAAAAGATAAGTCTTGGTTTCGAGCGTATGCCTTGATTTAGCCAGATCCCCAGCCCGCTCCCAAGTCCAGATTGATCTGTGTTCTCTGAGGAACTAACTATCTGGGATCAGCTTACAACATAAAATTTGAAAAATAAAATAATTTCAATTCTTACTTCAGTTTTAGGATTTTGTAAACCTTTAAACCACCAAGACCCATTATATTGCCTGTAATGGCATGCTAAGTTGTTTTGGCAGAAGCATGCATATTGTTGAAATAGGATGGTGAAGAGTGACTCTTTGGGTTGACTCCTCTCCACCACCGTCACCACCTCTCCCCCTAGGTGGGGGCATCTTTCTCCTGTGCTCCTGAGGTTCCTTGTGAATAGCTCATCAGAATACTTACCAGAACGTGATCCTGAGATGAACACGCAGGGTTCGCAAACTAGTCCTTGGATTTATAGGGGGCACCAGATTCCACATTCTTTTATTCCAACTACAGGGCCGATGTGGGGCAGTGGAGACAACAACCACTTATTAGATGCCTACTGCATTCTAGGCCCAGTCCTAGGAACTTAACAGCCTGAGAAGGGCATGATTGTCACCAGGAGTTTAGATATCCCCCTGTTCAGGCAACTCCTCAATGGGGACAAGAGGTCTGTGGGACTTCAAAGCTTAGTGCCTTTTGTATCAGAACATGGCTTCCCTGTTGGTGGGAAAACACCAAATGTCTCATGGAAGACTTAATAATCAAACCACAGTGAGAGCAATACGTCATGTATGTATGTATACACAGAAATATACAAGCACAGTCATCAGCGTGTAAGATAAATGAATAGTGATGCCATTCTGGTCTCCTCTTTCTGTGCCACCGAGATTTTTCCAAGCATGTATTTACCTTGGGGGGAGGGGGCGGTGATGTTGCTGAATTGAATTGCTTACCAATCAATTTACTTATCAATTTATAATTCTCCATGGGAAGTGAAAGATTATGCCATAAAAGATATTTGGAATAAAGTCATCAGTAATTAGATGTAATCATATATTTAGAGATTTATTACATACCATGCTTAAAAATAAACTTGAGAGTTTAAAGGGGTTAAATAAAGTTGTTAGCTTAAAAATGAAACTGCCAGTGAGGCACCTGGGTGGCTCAGTTGGTTAAGCGTCAGACTCTTGATTTTGGCTCAGGTCACGATCTCAGGGTTGTGAGACTGAGCCGTGTGTTGGACTCTGTGCTGGGCGTGGAGTCTCCTTGAGGTTCTCTCCCCCACCCCACCCCTCCCCCCATCCCCACTTGCTTGCCCATGTGTGCATGTGTGCTCTCTCAAAAAATAAAATCTGCCAGTCATTTTACTAGCAAAAGATGGGTTTATTCAGGAATAGGAGAGAATTGCAATCCAGGATGACCAAGGTATGGCAAAACCATAGGCATGTCCAGACAACAAAGAGAGGTACACTCATTTTATAGAGGAAAAGGGGAGGTTGGGAAGGTTTTTTTTTTTTTTTTTTTAAGATTTTTATTCGTTTGCCAGAGAGAGAGCACAAGCAGGGGGAGCAGCAGGCAGAGGGAGAAGCAGTTTCCCCCACTGAGCAGGGAACCTGATACAGGACTTGATCCCAGAATGCTGGGATCATTACCGGAGCTGAAGGCAGACTCATAAACAACTGAGCCACCCAGGCATCCCTGGAAAGGGTATTATAAACAAAGTGTCCATTGGAGTGAAGTGAGAGTTGGAAGTATGGTGGCTTCTCATTGGCTGAGTTACGAGCGTCTCTCATTGGCTGTGCTGTTTCCAGGGCAGGAGGAAAGCCTTTCCTTCCCCTGCCAGGTGGTAAAATGGTAGCCACCTGCAAGGTCCATCTCTTCCTCTTGGGTCTACTATTGATGAGGAGTGGTGGAGTGCGAGAGCTCCTCTTACTGAACCTCTCTGTTTTAGTGAGGCTTCTTTTTATCAATTGTAACAAAGTTAAACAACAACCAGGAGATGATAGAATTAACGAAGTCTAGTAAAGAGCTCATATAAATTTATAAGGTCTCCAGTAGATAAATTGGCTCACAATAGAGGGAATATAATTAACAAACAAATAGAAATTATTCTGGCACTCTAGCAAAAATATTAAAATTAGAAAACTGAAGGATCACTTCTCACATATGTAATTAGCAAAAAAAAATTTTTTTTAACCCCTAATATCAGTGGCTGTTAGTATATCACATATTTTTCCATGTGTCAGTTTGCATTATAAATTGGTACTACTCTTAGAANAAAAATATTAAAATTAGAAAACTGAAGGATCACTTCTCACATATGTAATTAGCAAAAAAAAAATTTTTTTAAACCCCTAATATCAGTGGCTGTTAGTATATCACATATTTTTCCATGTGTCACTTTGCATTATAAATTGGTACTACTCAAAGCTATCTGACAATATGTATATCAAGAGCTCTAAAATATTTGTGGCTATCCTAGTACTCTCTTATAAGAAAAGAATACAAAAACATAAAAAGTCATATATATGAAAGTGTCCATTGCGATATTAACTTTAATGAAGTAATGATACAGATTATGACTCATTTATCCATTTATTGGAAAATTATTCTAAAGTCATGGCAACATGACTAAATTTACCTAATTTAATGAAAAAGATTTTAAAGGTATAGTGACTGTAAGTATACCTTTACAAAAAGAAATTTGTTTATAATTACCAAAAGGAAGTATACTAGAATGATCCAGTGATTGAGTTTGGTGAGGTTCTGGGAAAGTTTTTGTTTTCTTGTTTTGTGATGCAGTTACTTTTAAAATTTAAAACATTTTTATAAATAGACTTTATTTTTAAGAGTTCTGTTCCCTAGGGGTGCCTGGGTGGCTTAGTCGATTAAGTATTTGCCTTTGGCTCAGGTCATGATCACAGTGTCCTGGGATTGAGCTGAGCAGGGAGCCTGCGTCACCCTTTCCCTCTGCCTGCTGCTCCCCCTGCTTGTGCGTGCATGCTCGCTCGCTCGCTCGCTCTCTGTCAAATAAATAAATATAATCTTTAAAGAGTTCTGTCCCCTAGAGCATTTATTAATTTTATGCTTATTATTTCAATCAATAAAGCCTAAACGATGCAGGCTTACTTGACTGGCTTTCAAATTGAAATATTAATTAGGCAGTATTATCTTAATGAGAAAAATGTGCTTAAGACACCATGGATTCGTTGTACTTTTGCCAAACTACTCTAGAGTTAAATGATTCTCTTGCTTTTCTAATTCGCATAGTTTTTTGGAAAAAATTCGGATATATAATCAGTGAGGCGGAGACTTTGTTGCAAGCAAGCTATGAATTATGTTTTAAAAACTTATCCTTTGCGGGGAGGAAGGCATGGATATAGCTTCTACCAACCTCTCTGTGAAAAATACATAAAAATCTAAATCTTGCATAAAGATAAGCACAGTNGTTTTAAAAACTTATCCTTTGCGGGGAGGAAGGCATGGATATAGCTTCTACCAACCTCTCTGAAAAATACATAAAAATCTAAATCTTGCATAAAGATAAGCACAGTTTGATTTAAAATTTTAGGGTAATTGCTGAGATCTAGTTTAGAAAACACCATGTCGTTTTCTCCTCTTGTATGTGTTGGTACATACAGGAACATATATCAAGCTAGAAAAGTTAATTTGTCTTGTAGCAACCTCTGGTTCCTTAGCCAACTCAGGGTACTTACTAAGTGGATGCACACAAAGCTTTAGTTGCTATTTCTAGGATCCACCTCCAGCTAGCTGCTCACGGGTAGCCCAGTTTTTAGTGGGTGCATGAAGTCTGATCTTAAAATACAGGGGCTGTTTGGGATGCCCAGAGGATCAACCAGGTCTCCCTTTTCTGGCTTTATTTCAGTGAACATTGTCATTTTGATTGCACATAGACGCCAGTTAAAAGAAATCAAAGGTGATATTTTTAAATGAAAAGATTCATTATCAGTTTGAGTAGCTACATGGTTCCCGAAGTCCCTTCCATTTTTAGGATTTTTAGCAAGAATGCAGCATGAAGTTCCTTGCTAAGGCTTTTTGTATTCTAGTTGGAAGGCTCAAAAATTAGTTTTTGAATGTAACTACCTATAAAGATCTAGATGGTTTGTTCTGGACAAGACATTGTCAGAAATTTGGATTCATTTGAAAGTTAAGATGGTCCTAGGGAATTATCTCACAGATAAAATTGTCAGAGACAATGTTGGCCAACTGCAAACCCTCTGCATAGGCAATAAGTTGGAGTTTTGGTGGTGTCTCCTACTGTGGCCACACTTTGGTGCTGATTCCTATCAGCTGATCTCAGAACATACTGAACCAGTTAGTTTAATTTTGAAGTTTTGGGTGTTTAATATTTCCTACACACACAAATTCTCACTTTGGTGATGGTGGACTTTGCTCTGATTCCAAGCAAGTAGTTAGAATGACCTGTATTTTGCAGTTCTAAATTCTGGAACACTGGTGTGGCTTCTCCACCCCCTGCAGTGAAGATTATTCTTTCCTGAGGTTCTGGGTTCATGCTCAAATTGAAACAAGGACCATCAGCTTCTTCATCACGGGCTCAAGGCACGATGAAGACCATATACTGTACCTAAAATACATTTTTATTGTTTCATAAACTTGACCTATGGCATTTGTTGCTTTGTACATCTTAAGCTGATAGAATTTGTGTTGCTAGAGAGAAATTCAAGGGCTTTCCAGGGCATTGGTTTCCAAACTGAATGTTTCAAAGAAACAGAAACAATTCTCTGGTCCCATTATAGACCTCATCCATCAGAAAGAAGTCTNCTTGACCTATGGCATTTGTTGCTTTGTACATCTTAAGCTGATAGAATTTGTGTTGCTAGAGAAATTCAAGGGCTTTCCAGGGCATTGGTTTCCAAACAATGTTTCAAAGAAACAATTCTCTGGTCCCATTATAGACCTCATCCATCAGAAAGAAGTCTACGGAGTGTGGTCCAGGAATCTGTGTTGTTGAAAAGCTCTGTAGGAGCATTGGAAAGAGGAGGAAAGAGTGTAGGGGTGTTTTCCGGGGTATGAAACAGTCCAGTAGGTCATTGTTTAAGCTGGAAATGGGTAGTTGGGATTAAATGTTCTCTCTGTTCTTTTATTCTTTGCATGTATTTGAAAGTTTCTATTATGAAAAGACTTAAAAAAAAAAGTTCCCAGGTGATCGTGACAATCAGCCAGGCTTGGGCACAATCCACTCCTCCCACCAAAGGGATGAGAAACAGCAGGGACCATCCAGTTCATTTGTGGGATCTGGAACTCCTGTTTCTGCATCACAGGTCTGAGCTTTCAAGTCCACATTGCCTTTGTAAACTAAATCATTTGATTGGTCTTCTTGGAATTTAAAAGAGCATTAAGAAACTTAGTATGTATGACTCAACCTTTTTTTTTTTCTTCTTTCTTTCTTTTTTTTTTTTAACACAAGGGAGGGGCGCGTGGGTGACTTAGTCAGTTAAACGTCTGACTCTTGGTTTCGGCTCAGGTCATGATCTCAGGGTTGGGAGTGTGGAGCCTGCTTAAGATTCTCTCTCCTCGGGCTGCCTGCTCAGCGGGGAGCCTGCTTCCTCCTCTCTCTCTCTGCCTGCCTCTCTGCCTAATTGTGATCTCTCTCTCTCTCTCTCTCAAGTAAATAAATAAAATCTTNGCCTGCTTCCTCCTCTCTCTCTGCCTGCCTCTCTGCCTAATTGTGATCTCTCTCTCTCTCTCAAGTAAATAAATAAAATCTTAAAAAAAAAATTCTCTTCTCCTCTCCTTCTCCCCACCCCCACTCCCCCGCTCGCGCACGCTCTCTCTAAAAACAATACAGATAAAATCGGGAATTTTGCAAGATTCGTTTCTTCCTCCACAAATTTTTCTCCTCGGATGCACTTCCAATCATTCTGTTGGTTTGCAAAAGAATCACTGGCTTTTCCAACACAGCCTGTGTTGTTTCCCCTTTGCCACTGAGTCCGGTGATCACCCGAGTAAGTCCAGTGATACAGGAAGGAGGGACTGCTGAGGGTAAAGGGACCGCAGGGGGCAGCGGTGTCTGCCAGTAGTAAGCAGCGTCTGGTGAACAACACAATCGGATGCACGGCGGAAATGGGAGAAACCAGCCAGAAACTGGAAAGCGAGAGCAGCAAGACTAGACTGCCTGCGTCCAGTCATGGGTCGGAGCCTCCAGTGTGGCCAACAAAACCGTTAGCTTGTCTGTCATCTAGAATGATGTTATCGATTTCCCCAGTCTGCTGTCCAGCTCAATTCAAAATGTGTCACACTGAATGATTTGACAGGAGCCCCAAGAGATGCAGGGAACAGCTGAGAAAGAGAAGGAAGGATAAGGAGGAACCCCGCATAATTGAGTTGGAAGGAATTCTCAAAGGGGCCACCTTGATTTTTGTTTTGCTTTGGCGAGGAGTTTTTTTTTTTTAGTTGTGAAGGAAAATAAGTATTGCTTTACATTTTTGTTATAAATGCTTATGCTTATTTTAAAAATACCATTGTCCATATTTTTATGATTTATGGAGATATTCATGTACCATAAATTTCACCCACTGAAAATGTACAGTTCAGTGATTTTTAGTATATCCACAGAGTTGTGCAAACAAACCCTGTGGGCTCGAGAAAATTCTGTCCTCCCTTAACTACATAGAAGCATCTAAATTGGGTGTCTTTCCCAGAATAAGGGTTATTAGCAGAGAATGTATTTTATGCACGTGACCTATCCGTATGGCGGAGCAAACATCTAATTGCCAGAATGTGCTCTTTTCATCACCCTGTGAAGTGCTTTCCTCTCCTCAGAAATCCCAGACCCCTACCCCCTTCTCTTTGACCTGTAGACCTCATTCTGCCAATCTCTAGAATTTCTGTATTTGNTGACCTGTAGACCTCATTCTGCCAATCTCTAGAATTTCCGTATCTGTGTGGATTCCTCACACATACATCTAGTACCTTTTATCTCCTCCTGTTAATCTTTTTTTTTTTTTTAAGATTTTATTTATTTGGCAGATCACAAGTAGGCAGAGACGCAGGCAGAGAGAGTAGGAAGCAGGCTCCCTGCTGAGCAGAGAGCCCGATGCGGGGCTCGATCCCAGGACCCTGAGATCATGACCTGAGCTAAAGGCAGAGGCTTTAACCCACTGAGCCACCCAGGCGCCCCTCTTCCTGTTAATCTGTCTCATGTCAGTTCTCAGCCCAGCTAGAAGGACCCTTGAAGGGGACAGAAATTCTTGCTCCCCAACAGTGACCAAATAATATCCTATTGTGTGGCATACCACGTTGTTTTATCCATTCATCAGTTGATGGACATTGGGGTTGTGTCCACTTTTTATTCTCAGGGAGCAGAGAGGGGCAGAAGGAGAGGGAGAATCTTAAGCAGCCTCCATGCCCCATGCAGAGCCCAGTGCGGGGCTTAATCTCACAACTCTGAGATCCTGACCTGAGCCCAAATCAAGAGTCAGATGCTTCACCAACTGAGCCACTGAGGTGCCCCGGTGTCCACTTTCTGTGACTAATACTGCTATGAACATAACCATACAGGTTTCGTGTGAACACACCTTTTCAGTTTTCTGGACGATATGCCAGAAAGTGGAGTGTTGGGTCATATGGTAACTTTATTTCAGCCTTTTGAGATGCCCCCTAAACCATTTTCCAAAGCAGCTGCACCATTTTCCAATCCTACCAATGGCGTTGGAGGGCTCCAACCACTCCCCATCCCTGCCAACGCTGACTGTTGCAGATCTCCTGATTCTCGTTTTCCTGGCGGGTGTCAAGTGGCATTTCACTGTGGTTTTGATTTTCATTTCCCTAATGGCTGATGATTTGGAGCATCTTTTCATGTGTTCTTTGGTCATTATATGTCTCTTGTAGAGAAATGTCTATTCAAATCCTTGGCCCATTTTATAATTGGGTTGTTTATCTTTTCATCGTTGCGATTATAAGAGTACTTTTTATTTTAAGCATGTCTTGTTGTTTGAGGAGAAAAACGAATGGAAAATATTTTAAACACCGAAGAGACGTTATAAGCAGCTTGACTGGCTTATGCTATAGTTCTGTGTAACCTACTTTTAGGGATCATTCTAGTTATTGGAGAAATGTGACCTTGATGATATAAATATATTAAATATAGCACATATATAGAATCGTGAACCCTTTCATAGCCTGCTAGGCTAGGTGCTAGACCTATAGAGGGGAATACTAAGTTAGCGAAGATAACTATTTCCCATTGAGAGCATTTTAATATTTATGGATCTTTCATGTTATATAAATTCGAAACTCATATATGCAATTGGGGCTGTTTCTGTTGGAGGTTTTTTGTCTTTAGCTAAGTTGTATGGAAACTCAAGAGATAAGTATCTCATTTGTTGTATTGTGAATATTTCCAATGGAAGAAAACCTTTTTTTCTTGCAGACAGTTGAAGGAAATTATCGTTTCTGTCTTTAAATTATCATAATTGGGTTTCTCCGTCATAGACTTGTAAAACTATGGAGCGTGTATAAAGTCATGTTTATTCATTTGATATTCTGAACATAAGTATACTAAACTTGATTATGTTAATTTCAGAAGAATAGAGCATTAGGTTTAGAATTAGGCAAATATACACAAGTTGCAACTGTGTACAAGGATTGTTTCTATTTCCATGATAAAGTCACATCTGATCCCCAAATCTAATTAGCAGCTGTTTATTGGTATATCCGACCCACCACAGCTGACTTTTCCCACCTCCATAACGAGTACACCATCAGCAGGTGGGGTAGGGCACTGACCCTTAATTAGAGTTCTCAGCCGGAATCACGGAGCCTGCTGCAGGCTCCCAGGAGTTGAGTCAAGGACAGCACAGCAGTGGTTGTGAGGAACAAAAACTGGAGGTCAAATTGCACAGCAGCCTACAGAGTTATTTACCCGATACACAGAAATGGATCTCAGTATAATAAACACCTTCATTGGTCAGTGCTCTGTGATACTTTACATGTTCCTGGGCTCTGAGTTTCTTAGGGATGTTGGAGCAAATTGCCAAAGACTGGTGGCTCAAAACAGCAGAGAAGTCTTCTCTTGTGGTCCTGAGGCCAGAAGTTCAGCATCAAGGATTTAGCAGGGCCATGCTCCCTCTGAAGGCTCTAGAGAATCATCCATCCTTGCTTTTTTCCCTGTCGATTCTTAGCACTCCTTGGCTTGTGGCTGCATCGTTGCAATCTCTCTGCGTTTGTCTCCACGTGTCCTTTTTCTCTCTTGAGTCTGTGTGTTCTCTCTTCTTTTTTTTTTTCTTTAAGATTTTATTTATTTTTGCATGCGAGAGAGAACACGCACAGAAATAGGGGGTGGAGGGCAGAGGGAGAGGGAGAAGCAGACTCCCCGCTGAGCAGGGAGCCCGACTTGGGGCTTGATTCCAGGAGCCCAGGATCACAACCTGAGCCAAAGGCAGACACTTAACCAGACACCCTTTCCTCTTCTTATAAGGACACCAGCCACTGGAATTAGGGCCTTCCCTAACCCAGTAGGGCCTCATCTTAATTTAACTAACTGCCTATGCAAAGACCCTATTTCCCAATAAGGTCTCATTTTGAGGTCCCAGGTGGACAGGAATCTGGGGGTGCTGGCAGGGGGGTGGGGGGAGTGGGCAGGTGCGTGCCTGCTGTTCAACCCAGTTCGCAAACCCAGCCACTTCATTTTTCAGGTACGACTTTTTAAACGATTGTAGGTTTCCATGGAAGTCACCTCCCAAACAAAATAAGCTAACAAAATCCATCTCAAAAATTTGGGAGGTGGGTGTTTGTATGTTTCAGGAGGGGCTTTTTAAAAATCCAGATGGGAACTGATGTTTTTGGAGAATATACCGTATGGTAGGCTCCTTTGTCTATATTACCTCTCCTAATTTTGTGAAGTTACCTTCTTTTATATGTCTGTCTTATCCAAATATGTGACTCTTAACCACTTGAGAGCTGATTTGGAACAGATCCTTTAAGCTACGTGAACCTCTGTTTCCTTATCTGTGAAAGTACTGTTGGTAGTTACCTTAGACGACACCATGGCTATGAAATACCCTGTTTGTGAAATACGTAGTATTCCACAAATGTCAAGTCCTATAACTTTTTCCTGGCTCTTTTAGCTGAGCATGCATATTCTTTTTGTCATTGGACCAGAGAGGGCTTAGGGATAGATGTTTGCAGACATCCCAATTTTGCATCAAGACCTTGTTAGTACTCGGCCTATTGGTTGAGACTTGCACACATCTGCACACAATCATAGCGGGTGAACTAAGAGCATTCTCTCTCATGTGAAAGGAGGTGCAGGGAGCAGGCTAGTGTTTATGGAGCAGCTCTCCAGTTGCCTGGAACAAGGCTCTTTCTCTGCCATGCTGTCTGAGCTCATGGTTCCCAGGCACAGCCAAAAAGGGCTGCTGAAGCTCCGGCCCTCATGTTTGGGGTGCATGCCACAATATGGCAAAAAAAAGGGGGGGCGGATACCTCTTCCAGCTGAATGACCTCCTTTTAAGCAGCTTTTCAGGAAGTCCTTACACTTCTTTTTTTTAAGATTTGTTTATTTTAGAGAGCAAGCAAGGGCAGAGGTAAAGAGACAATCCTGAAGCAGACTCCCTGCTGAGCACGTAACCCCTCTTAGGACTCCATCCTAGGACCCCGGGATCATGACCTGAGCCGAGATCAGGAGTCGGCCGCTCAGTCCGCTGAGCCCTCCGGGCGCCCCAGTCCTTCCTGACAACTTATATCTCATTTGTCACATGGCCGCACATCACTGCTAGAGAAATGTTTTCTTTCACTACGAGTCTCAGTGTGCCCAGCCAAAATGGGGATTCTGTTACAAAGGAGGGGGAGTGAGGGGACAGGGTAGGTCACCGGCATTCCCTCCTGTAATGGGATTATATCCCGTCAGGCTCTGAAGATTAGCACTTGGGGCCGGATCTGGAAAATAAACCCTAGACGGAGCCCTGTTTCTGGGCTAAAACAGCCTGGTTTAGAACAACAGCCCTTCCCTGGGGCCGTGCTGGCTTCCCCCTGAGGGAGGGGACAGGGGGCGGAGCTCCAGGGTCCCTGTGACCTGCACCAGGACATGCAGCGTTTTTACTTCTAGATCCAGACCTAAGAAAAAGTGCCCCATGCTCTGGTCAGCCTTTTCGCTGAGTGAGGTTCTAGGCAGCAAGACATTCATCCCTGTTCTGAATCCTGGCTTCAGAAGGCAAGAAAAGTAGACATGTCTCTTAGTAACGCACAGCCCTTCCTGAGAGTCCAGTCCGCGAGTCTGGCTGGGGTCGAGCAGATCATTACTTGCTGATTGTCCATGAATTTTAGCTCTGGGAAGAATGAAATTAAAAAAATGAGGCAGAAATCCACACATGAGTTAGAATTTAGCACATTAAAGTGGCTGTCTCCTCACCCCGGTAATGATGATAGGAAGGACATTGCACCTTCAACTGTAAGATGTGGATTCTAATCCTGCCCCAGTGCCAGAGGGCTGAGTGTCTTTCAGCGCATCCTTGCTCACATGTGAAATGAGGGAGGTGCGGTGAGGACAAACCTCTACGGTGCTGGGATCAGTTTGCTGGCTTATTCAGTTCACTCCCTGGACATCTTCTCCATGTCTGCTGAGCTCCCAGCGCCGTGCTGGGCACTGGGGCTGCAGAGCGGGCACTTGCACAATGGCTGGTTCTGTCCACCTGTGCGCTTTACGCACAGGTGCTTGGGGCTGCGTGCGGAGGCGCCTCTGTCCCCAGGACACGGAAAGCACCGGGTGGAATCTGCACGTTAGTGAGACCGAGACCGATGTGCTCTGAGCCATCGTCACACACTTGATGAGCTGTAATTGTGGTGAGAGCCCTAAGCTTCTGTGCCAGAGGGATCCAAGTGGAAGAAAAGGAGCAGAATGGCTAGAAGCTGAGGCAGGAGGGGGCCGGGAGCTGAAAAGGAGTTCTCACAGGCTGTCGGGAGCTATCACAGGGTTTAGAGAGTGGGGCTGTGGTCAGCTTCTGGGTGCCAGAATTTCCTGTGGCTGGGGGGTGGGGGGAGGTTGAGTAAGGCAAGGACACAGCCCTGAAGAGCTCACAATATTTAAAAAAAAAAAGCAGTCATTCCTCATTTATAATTCTGATGAACACAGAACATTTATAAACCACAGCCTCTGAAAAAGTGACACAGAACGTGTTACAACATGTCATCCCTGTCTCTTCCTAATGAAAAATGCGAGGAGCCTAAGATCAAAGGACACAGATGTTCAGGCTCTGTTTCATCTCTGGGCCTGATGGGGGCAGGATGATGGACTGGGTTTTAAATGTGGACTCTCTGGTCTCTTTCATGTCTTTCCACCTAACTAGGTATGGGCTGTTTCTCTGCACGTTTGTAATCTGGTTCTTGGACTTCCCCCTCCTGGCTCCTTGGCTGGGTTGGGAGCCTAACTTTGTTGTTTAGGTGGCCCCCATTCCATCTGCCACCAGCCGTCTCCTGTCGCTGTCTGACTTACATCAGCTCCATCAATATCAAAGGGGAGGATTTGAGATCAAAAGAGAGAACAGATTTGATGATGAACCGGGGGAAACAGGCGCCGGTTTGTCTCTGATGGGACTGTTCCATCCATTTGGGTGAATTACGCATGAACTGGCAGGGACCTACCAGCCTAGGCAGACCTGCCTCCAGCTACCAAAACCCAAATGCAAACAGGGAAGGAACCACCGGGCAGCTTCCCAACAGTGGCCGCAGATGGGCACAGCGTCGTTTCCCCTCCCGTCTTAAAAACCCTGTTGAAATTGGGTCATTGAACCATCTGATGACCGCCAGCCCTGCCTTTGTCAAGTTCTCATAAAGAACATAGAGGTCTTTTGGAAATGAAGCACCTTGATGACTGTTTGGTGTGGTGGGAACTTGTGTTCCAACGAGAGCTACACTGACCTTATTTCGAACCGATATTGAGATTTTATCAGGCTAAGAGGCTAATAATGTCTTAAGACCTTGCTGGTGCCAGAAACTTATTGTGTCCTGATAGCTCAGTTGGCCCCACATGGTTACCTTGGAGTAGGGTCAGAAGAAATGCTACATTAGTTTTCAGGTCAAGGGTGACTTTACTCTTTCAGTGCACTATTGAAGGAGTCTGGTGTGGAGATGTTGGGATTGTCTCCATTAAGCTCAGCTGTTCATTCCTTCATTCTTGCATGCGTTCTCATTGATTATTTCCTTCTTAGGTGTGCACATGTAATCTTTGCTATTCATCTGCCCTCTATAGATGCATATTGCAAATATTTCATTTATAAGACAGATGAACTATTCTGGACCTATTAGGACTTTTTAATTTTTTTTTTAACCATGATAAAAACTTCCACATACAGTTTTGAGAACCTTCTGGGCATTAAACAGCTCCATGGTTGTCAAAAATAAGTCGCAGACATCAAGTAACAAGGGATTACAGAATTTGAGACTTTACTCATGCATTTTAATAAGTCTGACTCAGACATTTCATATTCTGGGGAATGTACTACATGTGTACTCCGTGTCAGCGGTCTACAGGGACATAGGCGAGGCTAGGGGCATAGAACTTTGCTGAGTATCTAAAGAGTTTTAACTAGAGAGTGTGTCCCACTTCCTCCCACGTGAATTTCTCCTCCCTCCCTCCCTCCGTTAATTTACTCATCCATGCATTGATCATCTGAGTTCTCTTTTATTAATTTCTAGCATCTTCAGACTCTCCCTGGCAAGTAGGTAAGGAGGGGGAGCCCATGGAGTGAAATTGATCCCACGGAGCATAATTAGCCCCAAATATCACATACCCTCCCCCTCAAGAGCTGAAGAAGTTAAGGCTTATAGACTGGAAAGATCTTACAGCCTTGGCAGTTTCGTGTCGTATTCTAAGGCAGCTGAAGGACCAAAGGTTGGGAAATAACTTTGCACAGCGGCAGACGTAGTGATTCTTCACTGACATGGCTGTGACAGAGTCTGTCTCATTAAAGATTTTTTTTAATTAATTTATTTGACACAGAGAGATCACAAGTAGGCAGAGAGGCAGGCAGAGGGAGAAGGGGAAGCAGGCTCCCTGCTCAGCAGGGATCCCGATGCGGGCCTTGATCCCAGGACCCTGAGATCATGACCTGAGCCGAAGGCAGAGGCTTTAACCCACTGAGCCACCCAGGCACCCAAGTCTGTCTCATTAAATACTGGATTATGAAAGTCAGAGCCGGTGCAAAAGGAAGCAAACCGGGGTCGCTTGTGTTTTACCCTCTTCCCTGTCGTCTGTGTAAAGTATTCTGAATTAGACTATGACCCTGGCAGGTGGCTATAGGTTTGAGGAAGCCCTAAAGCCAAATGTGGAGGCAGAAGCATTAAGAGCCTCTTAACAGCGAGAACAATAGCTGATTGCATCTAAAATGGGGCTGTTGCCAGTGTTGTTTTTGGGTTTTTGGGGGGGGGGTGTTGGTGTTTTGGGGTTTTTTTGTTTTCTTTTTTCCCCTGGGAGGAAGTGACACTTGAATGCCTGGCACTTCCACATGGCCTATTTTCCCCATGGGAAATTTTTTAAAATATCCATTAAGGCTGGTTTGTGTATGCAACAGAGGGCCTAATATGCCCCTCAAATGAATATCATTATCTTCATCCATGGAATAAAAAAGGCTTTGAGGGATGGCAAGGCTGTGCAAAGTCCTCTAAGCCGCGGGTCTTGGCGAAGCTCAACTGTGTTGAAAACCATCCTCTCTTCTCTCCCCGACTCGGTGTCTCAAAGCAAAACCTCATTAAGCAGATGTTTTAAGAAGTTTATTAGAGTCCCTTTTCAAGTTCTGAAAGGGAGGGAAGGAGAGAAGGAAAGCTGTTGGTAGAATATCCAGAAGCTTTTTCTTTTCCCCCTTTCTTTGCTTTCCTGATGACATTATGACGTTATAAAATAATAAGGGAGCTAGCTTGAGATGTGGGCAGTTATTGCTTAGGAACAACCCAAAACATAAGAAAACAGGCATTTGGGGGTAATTAAAAAAAATTCAGGTCAGCCACACTGTCACGTGTTCCCTTAAATGGCCACTGTAGGGTCATTGAGAGCACGGATCCATCCACAGGGGTCCCATACAGAACAGATGGTGTGGCTTTCAAAGAGCATCCCCCTTGATGAGCTCTGTCCCCCGTCAAGTGAACAGCAACAAGAGAAAGAAGTAGAAGCCAACCTCTCTCCTCCTTTCTAGCCCTGGGAAAATTCGATGAAATGGGATAAAAGCCACAAAACCGCTCAGCCACCCCTTGGGCAGCCTAGTTAGCCTGTTTTCCTGAAATTATGAAAACCCCAGCTCCTTTTTTATGAGAGTCGCCCCACATCTCCATTTCCAAGGAGGGAATAGGATCGCCTCTGGTCATAAAAGGCTGTTCCACCTCCAGCTAAAAGGTTGGAAAAGGGGAAGCAATTGTAACAGGAAAACCCAGCTTTCCTGGAAATGACCCATGGGCTTGGGTTTGCATCTGATCAGCTGGTGCTCGAGGCTCCCTCTGTAGCTGCAAGAGAAGCTGGACGTGTATTTTGTCAGCTAGACATGTCTTTCCAACAAAACCCAGAAATCTATAAAGGGGAAAAAAAAAGAGGAATGGATTTGAGTTAGGAACCTAGCCTGCAGCTGGAAGGTAATTTGTATCCCAGTACATGGACACTGAGTAATTCCAAGAAGTCAAAGTGAACACGTTTTCAACAGCACACTGACATTGCGAGCAGCTCGTGTCCTGTCCAGACGCCTCGCTGTCAGCTGTCCACAGGAAATGGAGACATTTACTCTGCCTAGAAAGTCGCCATTTCTCCAGAACCCCTCTCTCAATTATTCTCTGCCTGTTTTATAGGGGGAAATAGATCTATCTTGCAGCTAACAAAATAGCCTTAAGGCTTGAAATCCATTTTCTTATGGAGCATCCGAAAATAATTTTGCTCTGAAGTTCCATGATGAGGTTGTCCTCTGGCGATGGAGGAAAAATAAATCTAAACCCATTCATCAGCGCAAGTTCACTTAGGCTCTTTCAAGGACTTAGTTCTGGCCTGTGCATCTGCTTCTAACACCTATTAACCCCGGAGAGGCTAACGAGGGGGGAGCTGCAAGTTCCATGGAGAAAACTCAGGTTGATCTTGATTGTCAAGTAAGGAGTCTCCCTTCTGTTCCTGAAATTTTGGATGGAGCTGTCCTAGGCAGTGAAACCTTGGTGCACCAGGCTGCAGAGACCCACGAGGGCCAACCCCAGAGAATGGCCAAGTGTTTGAGTTGGATGAAATGAAATGGCCTTTTCTTGGTGATAATTTTGCAGTTTGGGCGTGTCTGTATTTTTAAGTTCATCAAAATCATGATTCTACCCATTGAGGCATTTTATCCATGGAGGATCTCCTAGGTCCTACAAGCCCCATTTTGCTTCTGTCCTTCCTGCCTAAAGACATACTTTGCAGGGCGCCTGCTTGGCTGTTGGTTAAGTGGCCAACTCTTGATTTCGGCTCAGGTAATGATCTCAGGGTTGTGAGATTGAGCTCTGCGATCATCAGGGAGTTTGCTTGAGATTCTCTCTCCCTCTCCCTCTGCCCCTCCCCCTCAATAAAAAAAATAAATTTTAGAAAAGGACCTACTTTGCTCTAAATTTGCTATTGTAAAACCTGGTATAAGCAATTAAATTTTATCACCTCTGACACCCCATTTGCGAAGTAGAAATCTCTTTATATCTTCATCAGAACCAGATTTCTTTATGGAATCCTTGGCTCTTAGGATGAGAGTTACGTGCAAACACTAAACCTCAATGCTCCATTGATGAACAGGGTGCACTTTTTACGACAGATACCGGTTAGGTGACTTGGTGTTTATCCTGATGTATTTTCTTAGGAACTGTCACAGAAACATCCAAGAATGGCAAGGGTTAAGAGCTAGTCTGGTACCTCTTCTAGCTGCATATAGGTTCCAGATGTGTTCAGAAAAATCTCATTGGAGGCAGTGTATTCAGTTGTGTCAAAATAACTCCCAATCCTCCGAAGTGTTTGCTGCGTTAAACGTTAGCAGGGATTGGCAACTAAGTTCAGAGAGTCCACCTTAAGAAAGGGGTCTTTAATATTACGTGGAATAACAATCATCCATCTGCAGCCTGCAGACTTCTCATGAATACCGAGTTCTTAGTTAATCACATGCAGACAGTGGCCATCTGCATCTGTAATCTGCAAAATGAGATTAGCAGTCACAGAGAAAAGCCAATTACAAACAGATATGTTTATAACCAGAATTTTAGTTGTCATGATCTTCCTCAAACATGTATTGAGCTCCCCAGAGGTATGAGATATGGTCTCTGATCTCTTGAGTTTCTTGACCATTGGGAGGCAATCCAGGATCCGTTCCTTCCCTGGAAGTTCATGAAGAGCCTGCTTTATGCCAGGACCTGTTCTGGGTACTAGAGGTTCAGCCATGAACAAGGCAGACACAAGGTCCCCTCTACTGAAGGAATTCACATTTTAAAGAAAAGACCAAATTTTAACAAGTAAAAACTAAGAAAAATAATTTCTGATTAAGTGAAGAAATAAATGAAGATAATTGAATACAGAGTATCTGGAGGGCTCCTTTAAAAAAAAAATTAAATTCCAGTATAGCTAACATACAGTGTTAGAGGGGTTTCTGATAATTCAGCAGTTCTGTACATCACTCAGTGCTCATCTCAACTGTGTGGAGGAGTCCTTTCAATGGAGAATCAAGGAGAACCTCTCTGAGCAGGACAAGGGCAGAAGCTGAGCTGAGCCCTGAATGACAAGGAGGCATCCGTGCAAAGAGCTTGGGTGCCTGGTTCCAGCCACAGGGACAGCAAGTGCAAAGGCCCTGAGGTGAGGACAAATAAAGGATGTATGCAGAGAGCAGATAAACAAAGATCCTTTATAAACTTTTAGAAAATGGTAGGTAGGGTGGGAGCCGACTTTGAAACATAGCAGAGGCAATCAGAGGAGGCCTCCAGGAGGAGGCAGCCTACAAATGGCCTTGAGGCGGGTGTAGAAGCCGTGCTGAGAAGAGGCAGGGGCAAGGAGAGGGCTTTCCCCAGTAGGGGAGGGAGGCCTGTGAGCAGACATCAAGGCCCACTTGTGGAGTGGGCAGCTGACAGGGAAGTCCTATGGGGAGAATGGAGGCTGGACAACTGGATTTTGCTGGTCCAAGGCAGTGGGGAGCCACTGGAGGTTTTTGAGCCGGGGAATGGTGTGTGCCAGGCAACGAATGGTGTAAAGGAATGTGATCAGGCTGGACTCGTGCAGTGGGGCCCGAAGCCATCAGGAGAGTGGATAAGTGGCTCCGGGTCCTGGCTCAGGACAGCAAAGTGGGGTTCACATGAAAGGCCAGCTCAGGAGAGCTGCCCAGCCACTGATTCATAGTCTAGCCTGTCCGGTTATCTGCAGAGAATCCGCAGCTCCCTCCCAGTGTGTGTCTGCCATCACGGGACCTCTGACGAGGAGGAGGAAGAAAGGAGCATAGACTCGAGCAAACAGGGTGTCTCTGGAAGGGAGTTCTAAATCTGTATTGTCCAGCACTGTAACCACTAGGCATCTGTGGCTATTTAAGTTGTAACGAATTATGAGTAATGAGAATTTAAAAATCCAGCTCCTCACTAGAAGCCCCCTGATTTCAAGAGCTCAGCATGGAGGTGGTGGTGACTGTATTGGACAGGACAGGTGTGAGGCATTCCCACCCCGTCGGAAGGTTCTGTTGGACAGTGCCAAGCTGGACCCCTCGTTTGCCCAAGGGACAAATCCCTCATCTCTCCGTAGATCGTGAGAAAGTCTCCCATGGAGTTTTATGTCACAGGCTACCCTCCCTGTTGAAATTTCTGTTTGTGCAGAATATACACACTTACACATACCAGTTAGCGGCTTTGTGAAATTACATTGGTGTGGCTATCCAATGCCGTAAACTCGATTCAGAAGAATAGAAACATCACTTTCTAGAAAGTACAGAATGTTTGAATTGCATGTGATCATAGAGGCTGAATGCAATTTCAACCTGATTTCACGTCTCCAGAGGAGACAGTTGTAAAGGAGAGGGTCACGCACTCTCTGAAACACAAATTCATCGGGACCCGTGGTGACAACCTTTAAAATTCTTGACTCGCATCCCTTGATGTCATTGTGTTCCCCTCTAGTGGAATTAAAGGGTATCTGGCTCTCTTCTCCAGCCTGGACGTGTATGCAGTCGTAGAAATGGGAATCTAAAGATATTAAGAATGAAACTACTGTTAACATTTGTTTCCATTTCACGATACATTAGCTGCTACTTTACATTTTGTTGGGCTTTTTTCTGTCCTGGGGGGGGTGAACAGTGTTCTGCTTTATGTCCGTTTGAATTACTTGGAAAACATAAGTTTGGGCGTCTCCACTTGTATCAAATTCATTTCAGTGCCTGAAGGAGCCTTCATGCCCAATCGATGACTGCGTCTGCCTTTGGTTCAACATCTAGGACAGGGTCAGACCCATCAGATGAGTCAAAGGCCTGGGATGAAATGTTGAATTTACTGCTCCATAGCCATGGAACTTTCCAAAATCCTGAGCTTCAGTTTCTTTCTCTTTAAACTGGGAATTGTCCTTCTTGGAACCCTGAATGGCCACATCACAAGGTGAAAGGAAATAATGCAAGTCCTTTGAGACCTGAGGTGGTCTCACCTCATCCACCCAGCGCAGCATCCTCTTAGGAAGAATGGATAAACAGACACACCGGAAATATGTTTCTGAGTCGTCTGTATACAGGTGGAGCAGTTGGGGTTTGGGCTGCCTTAAAATGGGTCACAGCGGACCACCGGCTGCCATTTGGTTTTGTTATGTTTTCCCTTTTCCTTTAGATGTTGATTTCCCTCCCCCCTCAGGTTAAGCCAGTTAAGGAGGAAAAGAAAAAAAATTTTTTAGAATACTANAACAGACACACCGGAAATATGTTTCTGAGTCGTCTGTATACAGGTGGAGCAGTTGGGGTTTGGGCTGCCTTAAAATGGGTCACAGCGGACCACCGGCTGCCATTTGGTTTTGTTATGTTTTCCCTTTTCCTTTAGATGTTGATTTCCCTCCCCCCTCAGGTTAAGCCAGTTAAGGAGGAAAAGAAAAAAAATTTTTTAGAATACTAGCTATCACGATGTTTCTGTCCCTTCAAATGAAAAGAACATCCGTTAGAGGTGTTTGTGTAGAGACATTTCCATGCCACACGCCTCCCTCGCCCCCTCCTTCCAGACACCACCTCCTAGCCTCCCCCTGCAGGAGGGGAGAAGCAAGCACTGAGGCTACGCACTTGTGGGGCCAACAGCCTGCATTTCTGCCTTAATTGTAACACAGCCTTACGCCAAGAGCAGCATTCGTGTGTCCCCAGTGATATTTTTGCTTGGCGTTTGCTTTACGTAACAAAACCCAGAAGAACACAGTGCAGACTGCAGACGTGCGTAGTAGGTTTCTGCCATCCCAAGGGCAGACTTGAGATTTTCCTAAGAGCTGTGCCCATAACGCCAGCACTTGAAGACGTCGGATCGTCGTCGTTGGATGTCGTCGTCGGATCGTCGTCATCGGATCGGAGGTCCTGATGCTGTCCTCGTCCTCCTCGGGGGCGTCTGAGCAGGTGCTGCTCTTGCCAGCATTCTTCAAGCTGAGTGAGGCATTCGTTGCTTGGGATGCATTTAAAGTCACAGTTGGAGGAAAGTGCATTTGTGTTACCTCCCATTGTTTAAAAAGAGAAGGCGGAGGAAGAGAATACATCTATTTAAGGCGTGCCTGCCCTCGATCCATCAGCACATAGCCTCCCAGCGCAGAGCCACTGGGACAGAGATGGGCAGAGAGCAGCAGCGACCCCGGGTGACTGCACAGCTGTCCCCGAGAAGGCGCCTCTCAGGAGGGAAGGCTGAGATGGAAGGGTCTCACGCAGGCACAGCTGCAGAGCCAAGCCCAGCGCATCCATGCAAAGCTAAATGCCAGAAATAGAGGTTGTTTTTTTTTTTTTTAATCTGTAAGATGTTCTGCCACTTTGTGGCTTTAGACCAGTCATCCTTAAGTGACAAATGGCTGGAGATTTACTATCCAAAAAAAAAAAAAAAAAAGAGATTGAAGAACAGAAAGATGTGGGTGGAAAGAACAGTAAATCCTTGAGCAGAGAGCAGCCTCAGAGAAGAAAAAAAAATGTAGCCACCCTTTTGTGGTGGCCCTCAGCAGTCAGGGAGCGATCGGGGGACCCTGACGCAAGGACAAATGCCTGCATCTGGCAAGAATCACGGAAAAACCACGAGTAACCTACCAGTTTTCGGGCGAGATTGAAAACTTGTTACTGGTAAGCTGAGCCAAAAGGCTCAGCCACCACCATCCAGCACAACCTGAGTGGCTTTCATCAAACTCAGACCCCTGGCTTATAATAGATGGGTAGCTTTTAAATCTCATGTTTTCTGTTCAGTCCGTTGGCCCAGAGTTTCTAGGAGCTAAGACGTTTGCATGGTGTGTGCTCACAGACACATATGGTACTGTTGTTTACAATAGTGAATAGTGAACAAATGTCCAGGACTTGGGGGTTGAGTAAATCAGTGATGGTACCTCCACAGGATGAAATATATAGTAAAACGTGATATAGCTTTGTATTTAATGATATGAAGAGATCTTTAGGACGAGTTTAAAAATAAAGACCCTGCCTAGACAACCAGTCTATTTAGTATGATTCCCAAGAAAACACACACTCTCATCTTTCTTGAATGAAACCTGTCAAAATATTAACATGTATCTATACAATTTCCTTTCTACTTAACTATGTTTTCTAATTTTCTAATGAATATGATTGTATCTATAAATGAATGTTCAAATAAACAATTGAAGACTAACAGGTGACTACAATATTTTGCCATAAGCTGCACGTTAAAGAAAAAACACATTAGGTCATAACTGAAAAGATCACTGGCTCTCAGGTAATAAATCTCTCTCTCTCTCTCTCTCTCTCTCTCTCTCTCTCTCTCTCTCTCTCTCTCTCTTTTTAAGAGCACTTACAAAGGAAAGGAGGGGCAGAGGGAAGGACAGAGAGAATCTTAAGCAGGTTCCACACCCAGCACAGAGCCTGACATGGGGCTCAATCTCAGGATCATGACCTGAGCCAAAATCAGAAGTCAGATACTTAAGTGGGCCACCCGGGCGCTCCTGGAAGTAAATAGCTCTTAACTGAGCTAGGAGGGCTTGCTATTTGGGAAGTATTTGTTAGGAATACTGAGTGAGGTGGAGAACGAATCAGATGTACCTAAAGAAAGGATCCTGCCCCCTCTGGACTTTGCAGTTAGGAGAGAGGAAGGGATATACCTTCTGCCTGCTCTATTGTGTTTAATCAATTGAACAAATACCAGCTGCTGGGGAATCTTCCAGCATTATAGGGAGCCGTGAAAATCCGCCTTCTTGCAAATAACATACTTTTTCAAGTCCATGACAAAGAGAAGGGCAGCATCTCCCTACCATGAAACGCTAGGCTTCAGAATTTGTCCCGCACGTCTTAGGATGTCAGGGTTCCTCACACGACCGACAACCCAATTCTGTCTTTCCTAAATTAAACAGAAGATGGGCTCTCGGAGACTCTTTGAATAAATGTTTCCTTTTATCTCTGATTTGTTCTCAAATAGTCCCATAAACTTGGCCACGAGTATTTTTTTAGGGAACAAATCACTTTGTTCAGGGCTGGCAAGGGTTCACATAATTACGATGCTTCTTATGTTCCTATTTTATTTTCCTTTCAAACTGTGGCATTGGAGCTAACCAGATCTTTAATTATCACACATATTATTTGGTGCTTTAAAGAAATGCTATAAAAATGTATGTAATAGAGAACAGCTCAGTGCTTGCCAGAGGATAGGGATGGAGGGGTAGCATGTGAGTATAAACGGATTAGTACAGGGAGCCTTTGTGGTGATGGAGCTTTTCTCATCGTGACTGTAAATGTGATAAAATTTGCATGGGATTGTACGCATCCACACAATGAGTGCTTGTAAAAACTGGTGAAATCCATAGGACCGTATACCTGTCTGTTTGTAGATTTTAATTATCCACTCTGGCTTTGTAAGCTGTTTTCACAGGGGCAGGGAAGCTGGGTGAAGGGTACCCGGGAACTCCACTATTTTTACAACTTGTGAGTTTAAAAGTGATTTCAAAATAAAAAAGTAGAAAAAAATATATATATATATATATTTTAGATTTTATTTATTTGACAGAGATCGCAAGTAGGCAGAGAGGCAGGCAGAGGGAGAGGGGGTAGCAGGCTCCCTGCTGAGCAGAAAGCCCAATGCGGGGCTCGATCCCAGGACCCCGAGATCATGACCTGAGCCGAAGGCAGAGAGGCTTAACCCACTGAGCCACCCAGGCGACCCAAAATATTTTTTTTAAATGTGAGATTTTTCTGAACAGAGCACCATTCGAAAGGTTACCCTAGAGCTAATGAAAGCAATCACCATGCCTAATTGAATGGGCAAAGAAACAAAATATTTGAATGATTTCTCTTAGAAGAGTCAGTATGACTACAGGAAAGGGAAAAATAATTTATCCAGGAAATAAACATGTCCACCGGTTCCTACCTACGTGGTGTAAATAGAGAAACCGAGAAGCATCTGGAAGGTTGTATGGTCTCCCACTATTTGCTCCACCACCTGCAAAAGGATGATAGATGTCACCGTGCCATGTGGCTTGCAGCTCCGCCCTGGACCAGAAGCCTTTCCCCCCCTGGGGACAGGTTTGCCCCTATGCCTTGCTTTGACTGGTGGTGATCGAGGGAGGGAGGGAGAGGTGAGAAGTAGCCACTTGCAAGAAGTGTTAACAGATTTCATCGTTGAGTTCTACCTCTTGCTTTTCTTCCCTGATAATGGTGTATCCCAGATAATGGCTGTCGCTTCATCCCTGGGTCCTAACATAAGCAGGCAGATGTTCCCACTCTGCAGCCCTGACTTATAACCTGAGAAAAAAATGTATGCGCTGCTGAGCCGCTAAGATGGGAGGTGTTCTTTGCTGCTCAGTTAATATAACATCTAAAAGGTAGATGGCTTATTTGATACCTCCAACTTAAAACTATATTTAGTTGGTCTTAAAACCTACGAGCTTTCCAAGTTTGAAGTTCTAATCCATTCTTTCGTCCTTCCTCCAATAATGCAAAACGCCAGTAGACTTTGAGCTTTCTCTGAGTCTTTGTGGATTATGTTATTACTCAGAATGCTTGCTGCCCCTTCCTGGGAAGGATTACATACACTTGCCCTGCTGATTCCCGGTGCGGCCGCGTGGTCTTGCTTCGGCTGATGACATGTGAGCAGAAATGATGGCATCATTTCCAGGTTGGAGATTTAAGAGCTGTTGAGCAGTACTGACATTTGTCCTTTGCCATTAGACTGGCAACGTCCCAGGTGGGGGCTGCTCTCTAGCTTGGGTCCCAGGGGAAAGAGTGAGAAACAAATGCTTGTTGTGTTGAGCCGCTGAAAATTAGGAGCGATTTGTTAGATAGTTCGTGATTTGTTAATGCAGTGTAACTCTGGCTCTCCCAAGTGAGACAGGACCTGAGCCGCACCTGGAATCTTTGCCACCATGACTGTACCACATGGCACATCGTTGCGTGCTCAGTAAATAACTTCCTAGGTGATATGAAGAAATTGAGAGCCGAGTAGGAGATCCCACGTTTTTAACCCACTGAGCCACCCAGGCGCCCGAGATCCCACGTTTTTAAATGAAGAATAGGTAGGCTTTGTGGTTTGAATATTCGCACATTTTCAATATCTGATTTTAATACCAGACTTTCATATTAAACCATCAAAGATTCTTTCGGAATTGGAAAGCTGTAATTGACAGGACATGACTATATGTCACGTTTGTGTCCCGCAATGATGGCAGCATATAGAATAGATTACAAGGAGGGAGAAGATGGTTATGTTATAGCTTTTAATTAAGATTTCCGTTTTATTGACGGCTAGTGGTTCTGGATATTCGTACAGTGAGCTCACACAGACGCCTTCTCAGCGGATTGCTGGAGAAACCATAGATACAGTCCGTTTATCACCACATAGAGCTGTCGTGCCCCAGTTTCTTCGACGTGTGTAGGCTCTCCCTCTAATGGCATCTCATGATCCAGTTGAACTATAACCAAAGACATTCAACTGGGATTCAAAGTAATTTGGATGGCATAGATAATGTATGAATTCATTCTTTTAACTTAAATCTTTTCAGAGAGTGTAAGGTCTCCTCTCACTGTCATTTCTGAATCTGGTCTGTCACTGCACTTTCCCAGAGGCGTTTTATTTATATATCTATCTAGAGAAATGCTGTATTATTGTTCTGTATCTGGGGGTTGTCTTTGATTGTCTTTCACATAAGTGTCATTTTTTATGTTCCATTCTGTGGCTCGCTCTTTTCACTAGACAATCTGTCTTGGAGATCCGTCCATGTTGTTACCGAAAGATCTAGCTCCTTTGATTTAACTGCTACATAGTATTCCACAGTATAAATATATTATGGCTTGTTTAGCCATTGTCTTGAAGGTAGAGATTTACGTGGGATCTTTTTTAAAGAGTTTGCCACTTTGTATTTAACGATTACAGCATCTTGCACCACTGGGCGAAGGACCCATAGGAATCCTTCTACCAGCAAAGCCTGGCTTGACAAGTTAGTTCAACTGTACAGATGAATGTTATTCATCAGAATAAAGTCAGGTTGCGTTAAGACCAAAAAATTAACTCACCAGAAATGAAAGTTCCCTGGTTCTTCCTTAAGACAGGCAACATTCAACAAGCCCAATATAATCAAAGGCCAGGTGCATTCCCTACACCCAAATACGGTCGAGCAGGCTGATACCACAGCCCGAGAAGTGATGTGGGAGCCTTGCTCAGTCCATGATGTCCGGTGTGAGAATTATGACTGGATACACAAGTTAAATAAAATCACCCTGCTCATATGATCTGGTTTTGGTAATACTCTCTCATGGTCACATAAAAGAATTTAAATAGGAATTTTAAAAATTATTGGGAAAAAAAAACCCTGCTTCCCAAGAAATTTAAGTTCTCAGAAATGATGCCAGATTCACCCTTGGAGCAATGTTTTTGGTGTTGCTTGTAGAGTCAGCATGTGGGTGACATTTAGACCCAGGCTTGGCTTTAAAGTATGATTCATGAGAACACATCAGATGGCGAAAGTGGAGAATTTTCTTTGGTATTTAGAAGGAGCAGCTTGAAGGAGCCAGACTGCTCTAGGCAATGAAAGCGGCCACCCTGCAGGCTTCCCTCAGTTAAAAACAGTCTTTTCCAGAAACTCTTAAAGTCTGGACTCTGGCCCTCGATGACAGTCATTTCGGTGCTCTGTGAGGAACCCGTGGGGCCTCTCAGAGGCCTTCAGATACATGTGGAGAATTCAAGGCTGGCTGACCTCTAGCCAAAAGCCTGCCATTATTTTACTCATCAGATGAAAAGGGCATTTGAAATGAGGTCTGTTCAAATGTAAACATTAACAGGCACCATTGATTGCCCACCTCTGGGTGTGTGGGGAGCTTTCACCCCTCGGGAGATTTCCCGTCACGTATTGGTGGACGCCAGCCTTAAAGGCCACCATTTAAAGCGTCCCTGGAGCATACCTTCCAGGTGGTCATAGATAGCATGACAAGAAGGCATCTAGGGCATTTGAGGCTTCATCAGTTCCAGAATTCTGTGCAGCATAGACCCATGGGTTTATTTTTAGCACATTGCATAATGATGGTGGCTGTGGTGATTTTGACAAAAGACTGACTCCTGGTAGAAATGTAGAGCAATGTCTCCCAGGAAAGCTAATTAAGTTGCCGTATTCTAAAACTAAGATATGAGAAACAGACCAGCAGATGCTTTCGGTAGAACTTGAAATTTTCATTTGTTACTTTCCTCTAAGAGGTCTAGATTTAGATTTGTGGGTTAGACTTCATTCGTGCCTATGAAGATCGGTTGAGTCAGAAACTTCTTTTTCTTCCCCCAGCCGCATCTACGACAGAAACATCGGAGCTGGATGTCTCCCCCTTTCATTAAAATATGTCAGGCTGGTGACATGTGACAGTAGGTTTCATATGCCACTTAATGAGAGGCTGCCAGTGTCTAGGGAGGTTTAAAAAAAAAAAGTAGTCAGATTTACATATATTGCATTAAACGGGGCGATGTTACTCACTTGGTAATAGTGAAGGCTTGGGATATACCAGCCATTTTTTTGTGTGACTTACCATAACCAATACGTGGGGTAACTTTATCTAGAATCCTCAGGCGAATGGTGGTAAAAAGATGCTTTGTCGAATGCTTTGTACACCTTCACTGAAGGCTCGCCATGTGGGAGACAAATGGTTTTAGAGGAAGACAGATGCTGTCCGTGGCATCCAGGTGGCTTTGCAGGACTCCAGTGTGTTTCTTTTCCCTTTTTGCTCCAGTTTCCAGGAAGCTCGGAGAGAAGATGACTACTAACCCTTCATTCTAGCCCTGGTTCTGGTCCAGCTGCAAACTCAGCAGGAGCTTGGGGACCGTCCCTTCGACGCTGGGGCGTGGCCTTCGGGTGTGTGTCTGGGACGCGCATGAGTGTGTGATAAATGAGGGAAACAGGAAGGAGGAGGTAGACAGAGGAATAACCTCCTAAGTAGCAGGATGTGGAGGTGGCGTAGGGAAGACAGAAGTCACGTGTTTGGAAGGCCAGACGAAAGAGGAAACATTGCGACTGGTGCTGGAAAGTCTGGAGAGGCTTCCGGGAGGAGGAAGCAGCTTTGTTATTTGTTATAGGTGTTTCAGCCTGTGGGGTCTCGGCATAAGATGTTTGGGCCGGGTGGAGGGAGCGGCCAGAGCCACACGAGAGAAGCCTGGGTTACCAGCATCCGTTGGAAACCCGTGACTTACACACGTTTCAATGGCCACGCCCCCTGGCTGGCGCCGTCACTTGGGCGAGCCCTCGCTCAGCGTATACCCTGAAATCATTTGGTTTTGAAAAGCTGGTCAGTGGATTATGTACTTGATAAGTGGCCGTAGACACTCCTTGGGTGGTGGTCCGCTTGCATTCGTGTATTTACCCAGCAAATATCAGCGTAGTCCCTGTTCAGCAAAGAGTGTTTGGGGTTCATAAGCTGTGCAGTAAGAATACACACATTGGAATTACGCAGGCGCGATCTGGTGCAACCGTGAAGTGGGTAGTTAATGGTATTGTCTCGGTGTCAGGGTCCTGGTTTTGCCCATGTGCTGTGGTTACGTGAGATGTTATCACCGGGGAAGGCCGGCTGAAGCATATATGGGAACAGTCCATGCTATTTTTGCAAACTGCTGTGAGTCTTAAATTACAGCAGAATAAAAATTAAACGTTTGTTTTCTTTTTAGAAGCAAGACAGAATCAAAGGGATCGTCTCATCTGGTTGTTTTCACACTGGCATTTTAGCACTGGCCTTCCTCGCCCTCAGTAGCCCATGGGCACCTCCTGACAGCGGGAGGGCCCTAGGAAATCCGCCCCTTGGAAAGTGCCGACCCAGTCCCTTCGGATTCCCGGTGAGGAAATCAGAGCCCAAAGAAGTAAAGCACACCACTAGCTAGCCGCCGTGGATAGGAACAGAAAGAGCCTGCAGCTTTTTAGGACACTTGCTTCTGTAAATCATCATAAGTCCTAGCTCTTTAGCTAACACTGTGGTTTCTTTTGTCAGACGAGGTGAGATTAATTCGACTGGAAATGAGTGTCTGTGCTCCTGCGTTCCATTTCCGTGGAGACAGAGATGAGCTGTCCTGACGGTGGGAGCTGTGAACAGGCGGGTTGGGTTGGCAGGCTCTTTCACAGTTCACCACCCAGCGGGGAGCACTTGCCTGGGAAGGCCACTCCAGGGCAGAGGACAGGAACTCAGGACCCCAGAGGAAGTCCCCTGCCTCCTTGCCAACTTGGCCTCCACTCCAGCCACCCGTGGGCCCCGAAGTTGACCAGCTTTCCTCTTGCTTCCTTCCCATTCTGATCCAAGTCACTAAAGTATTGTCGGAAAACCTTGGGCATCTTGGACTTTACTTCCAAGGATCACGTAATTGTAATAATCTTGTGTTTGTCTAGGGATTTGGGGGTTGCAAAGCCCTGTCTCAGATGTTCCTGAAGATAGGCCCCACCCCCAGGCTATGAAATAGGCATATTTCTACTTTATAAATCAGTGACGTGACTTGTCCAAAGTTGCTGAGTTGTATCAGGACTAGAGTCCAACCACAGGTCTCCAGAATCCTGGTAGATGGTCTTTTTGTAGGGGAGGTCCTGTTCATTTTAAAGCACCTGCCCACACGTGAAGATCAACAAACAGGTGTCATTATTATTGTGTTACTATTATGCTTGTTAACATTGGCATGATCCTTGGCCACTCATGATTTTGGAGCATGAGGACCCAGGACTTGGTCCTTCTCCAGACTTCTTCAGGAGGTGGAAGCCATGGTTTCCTCTCTTCCTACACCTCCACACGGTTGGGGCCTGAAGATGCCATCTGGGGATCGGAGGAGTAAGACTTAGATTTTCCTGAAAAGTGAAGCGAGTCGCCCATGTGCCACATCAGTAGAGATCTGTGTGACAACCAACTGGCAGGACTGCCTGGCACGCCCAGGCTCCCGAGGGCTGTGTGCGAGCTGCCATGCTTTATTTATTTAGGGCCAGTTGTTGATGCCTTGCTTCTGCAGGGAGAGCTGGCTGCTTCCTTTCCCCTACATCCTCTTTGCCCTCCACGTGGTAGGACATAACCTTTGCTGTCAGCATGGGGACTTTTAATTGATACATTGTTCTGCACACTCAGCATCCTGCCTAACATCTGGGAGATTGGAAAAATTGGTGCACCGCTCTAATGGAGGGCTAAACCCACACTTGAGACCATACTCACAGCTACTCCTCACTAAGGAAAATAATCTCCCAAGGATGATGTTGATTTTTCACACTCTAGGGGACATTTAGGAAGGAAACTGATGACCCAGCTCAGTATTGCTAATCATCCACACGAATCTGTGCCTAGCCTCCAGTAGGCACTTACTAGTTATTTGTCAACCTTCTCCAACAGTGGCTCTCAGTCCTTAGCATACCTGCCAGTTTTAGGATCACCTGAAGAGCTTGTTGAAATATGAAGCTTGAGGAGGCTGCACAGGGTTTCTGATTCATTTGGTCTGGGTCATGCTGGTGCCATGCAGAGAAAACCATGGTCTGGAAGAGATTGGCAAAGGTTTTCTGTAAGGGCCAGATTGCTAATAATTTAGGCTTTGTAGCCATATTTTAGGCTTTGCGGGCTCTGTCATAACTACTCAACTCTGCCCTTGTAGCCACAGAAAATGCATAAATGAACAAGCATAGCTGTGTTCCAGTAAAACTATTTACAAAACAGGTGGTAGACTTGTTTTAAAAAATGTTGTGTTGGGCGCCTGGGTGGCTCAGTGGGTTAAAGCCTCTGCTTTCGGCTCAGGTCATGATCCCAGGGTCCTGGGATCGAGGTCTGCATCGGGCTCCCTGCTCAGCAGGGAGCCTGCTTCCTCCTCTCTCTGCCTACTCGTAATCTCTCTCTGTCAAATAAATAAATAAAATCTTTAAAAAAAAAAAAAGTGTTGTGTTGGGGTGCCTGGGTGACTCAGTTGGTTGTCTGCTTTTGGTTCAGGTCATGGTCCTGGGGTCCTGGGATGGAGCCTTGTATGTGGGGCGGGGTGTCCCAGCCCAGCGGGGAGTCTGCTGCTTCCTCTCCCTCTGCCCCTCCTCCTCACTTATGGTCTCTCGCACACTCTCTCTCAAATAAATAAAATCTTTTAAAAATGTGTTGAAAATATAAAACCTTGTTTTTAAAAAAAAATGTCAAGTGCCAAACCTTCATTCTGGGTGGATTTTTTTTTTTAAGCTCTTGGACGGGAATCAGTGTTAAAGATGCTGATATTGGTCAAATCCTAGCTCTACCATTCACTGGCCACGTGACTTTGAAGGTCACTCATGTCTCTGTAGAGAAGAAGATAATCCTACAATGAAAAATCGGGGGAATGCAAACATTTGTCAAGTCTGAGTGATACTTACATGTTTCATTTAATATGCTTTATACTGTTCTGCATGATTGAAATATTCCAGGATTTTAAAATTCATGACTTTTAAAAAGTAATTACAGTTGACCCTTGAACAACATGGATTGGAACTGCATGGATCCACATACACATAGATTGTGTATAGTACATCAAATGTATTTTATGTTTTTTTTTTTAAGATTTGTATCTATTTAACAGAGAGATCACAAGTAGGCAGAGAAGCAGGCAGAGAAAGGGGGGAAGCAGGCTCCCCGATGAGCAGAGAGCCAGATGCGGGGCTCGATCCCAGGACCCTGAGATCATGACCTGAGCCGAAGGCAGAGGCTCCACCTACTGAGCCACCCCAGTGCCCCTTTATATTTTTCTTAACATTGTTTTCTCTAGCTAACTTCGTTATAAGACTACAACATGTACTACATACAGCATACAAAATATGTGTTAATGGACTGTTTTATGTTCTCGGTAAGGCTTCCAGCCAACAGTAGGCTACTGGTAGTCAAGTTTGGGGGGGAGGGGGGCGGGGTCAAAGTGATACATGGATTTTCAACTGTGGGAATGGGTGTCAATGCCTTTAACCTCGCATTGTTCAAGGGTCATCTGTATAATTCATTGGCATATGTGGCTTGGATTTTAGGTTTCAAAGTCAGCCAAAAGATGAATCACCTTACAAAATCAAAATCCCCTTTGAAATGCTCTCCAACCACCAGCACCTAGGCTCTTAGAAGGTGAAAAGTTAAGAGTAGCTTTCTTGGTGTCTCTTTGCACGTGAAGGAGAAGTCGGGCCCACCATGTCTGCAGGAGCTGTTAGTCTCCTGTCCTTCCCCAAAACCCTGCTCCTCTGTTCTCTTCCTTAATTCAGTTAGTGGCAGCTGTGTATTAACTGCTGTTTGGGCCACAAAGAATGATTCAGGAGGAGGAATTTAATAAGGAACTGTCCTGATATGGACTTGAGGATGAACTTGTTTTATATTTCAAGCAGGACCTAAAGGTCTTTCAGCTCAACCCTCTGCTTCTGTATATTAGTCAGCAGAGGTCCAAGAAGCAGAGGCACCGATCAACATGAATGGACCGACCTATGCATTTAATAAGACTGACTTGTTTTGTCCTTATAATAGCCACGTAAGATAAGCACTGTTTATTTCCCAGTCTACCGATGAGGCAGAAAGGAAAAGTTGTTTGTCCAAGGTCATGCTTCTGGGAGGTCGTAGCCATGGGACCAAACCCAGGCAGTCTGACTGCAGAGTCCATGCTCTTTGGTAACGACACTCTCCTGTGTATGATGTTTATTTCCTTATCTGTAATCTGTGAATTGAGGAACAAAAAGGTTGCTTGAGAGAAAGCTGTCTTGTGCCTTCAGTAATTTGTATGATATGCTCGGGAAGGTAATGAAATTGCAGCAGGGGGCTAGGGGAAGTGTACTTTCGGTGCCGTTTCCAATTTTCACCTGATTATCCTGGAGTTTGCCCACGCAAATGCATATGGTGCTTTGAAAATAGTGCAGAAGCAGGAAGAGGTCTCTGTTGATTTAGGGGCCTATCTGGTCTTAATACTGTATTTCAGGAAAATTTGCCCAAAAGGAGGTCACCCCAACTCCACTGAGTGGATCCAGGGTCACTCAGTTCACAAATACACCCCGATTTTGTGCCTACCGTGTGCTGCAGCCTGTGCTGGGCACCAGAGATACCGCAATACTGTGAGACCTAAAACACCATGCCTGCCCTCAAGCACTTTTACAACTGTAGGTTCCAAAGTGGCAACATTGCTGGAAACCCTGGTGTGTGTAATTATACCCTATAAAGAAAGGAAACACGGGTATTTATTATACGGCCCAAAATGGGCAGCCTATTAAAACACGATGTGGCAGAGTCTCCCCCCGCCCTGGCCCCTGCTGTATTATCCCAGAGAATGGCGTACAGTCTCATGCGGTTGAACCTTGACATGGGGCGGGGAGGGCATGGTGGGGCCTGACCTTGGCTTAGTCCAAAAATGTGTTCCTTTGGTGATGGAATGAACAATGTGCTTCTTCTCCCCACAGGACCCCAGAAGCAAGCACAAGTTTAAAATCCATACCTATGGAAGCCCCACCTTCTGTGATCACTGTGGGTCCTTGCTGTATGGACTTATCCATCAAGGGATGAAATGTGACAGTAAGTTTTCTTTTCCAGTAGATGGTGAGGTTCTGGCAGCTGACGCCCAGGGTTTTCAGAGCACCTCAGCTTCAGGACCTTTTCCACATCCACTCATCAATAAAAAGAACTTGTTCCAATATATACCACACCAAAAAAAGTATAGGACCGCTCCACTGTCAAACTACTAATTTATTAAACTCCTTCCTTGACTAATTGTGAACCAAAACAAAAAACAAACAGAAAAAAACCCAACCCCACCCAATTTATAAATGAAGTTAGTGCTGTCATGGGGTTTTGGGGGGGGGGGGTTCTTATTTATTTTTTTATTTTTTTTTTTTTTGGTGGTAGAAATTTTCAGTCACTGTAAAATGCAGGCTAGTCAAACCCCAAAGCAAATGCCATGTGTTGAGCGAAGAATCCCCACCTCCAGATTCCACATTTGGTTAGGCTTCAAAATAAGCTAAGCAACCATAGTCATTATCTTCCTGTGTCTCTAATTAGTGGGTGGACTGTGGAAAAATCCAGTAGGCTCTCCTTAAAACTGAAACTACGATGAAAATGAAAACCAGGCCTCTGAAGTTCACTCGCCCTGCTGCACATTCGCAGACAGAACAAATTTCTGTCAGTCCAGTTAGAGAGGAAATCACTGAGGCCATGGACAAGGACGGCATCAGCCCCTCCATTTCCCCCTTTTTGTTCTGTATGTGCCATCCGCAAGCACCAGGTAGTAGGAAAAACAACCCTGGAAACGCTTTGCTTTAACAAATCTTATGAGATTCTCCAGGCCATTTACGTGTTTAAATAAAAATGTGTACTTTCAGGACAAAAAAAAGGTAGTTACAGAACCTGTTTTTCTAGTGGACAGGGAGGTGTTATGGAAATATCAGTATGTTGCCATTCATTAATTCCCGCTATTTTGGCCAAAGATTTTTAGGCGTATCTTACATGGAGCAAAGACAGCATGTATATAAAAATCAAGATTAAGGGAACATTATAGAGCAGATGGATAGTTTCTCAGCACACAGGGGTCCTTTACCTTAGAATCCTGTCAAATTTAATAGCCTCAACAAAACGTTTGTGATGATCCAGGCCAGTCGTTTTCTGCGTTTTGAGAAGCCCTCGCGCCCCAAAGACGTGGTTTTCAGGGGTTCTGCGAGTGCGAATCCTAAGTGCCTTTGTAAATCTACTTTTAACTCTTTTAAAACCATGGGACACAAGTGAACTCTTGAGTGTGTTACCCACGGGAGCTTGACCAGTTGGAGGTGACAGCGGAGACACTGTTGCCAGCCTCACTCGTTGGGCAGAACGTGTAACCACGTTTCTCCCGCCACATCCGCTTCCCCGAGGAGTCTGCCAGCCTGCACGTTGTTGGGCAGTGTCTACCCTTTGTACGTGCGCTCCCGTTACGGAGCTAGACAACCCACACAGTACGGAAGTGAGTGCGTTGTCAGGGCGGGACTGAGACAGCTGGTTTCCAAATTTTGTTTGGACCCAAGGGCTTTATTGGTGATCGATGAATATCTTTGCAATAAATATATCAATTTGCGTTTATTAACTAAGTTTTTGCTGATGAGGTAACACTCATCTGGTTTGTATGTTAGGACTCTGCTTAAGATTTTGTTTGAAAAATGGGTTCCATTACTAAAAAAAAAAAAAAAATGGTGAAAACTGCTGACCTCGACCAGTGTTTTTGCTTTGTCTTCTTTTGTTTTAAACTCTTGTCCTCGGAGTCTTAGGGCCTCTGGGGCTGCTGCCCATGCTTCTTCCTCAAGGGAGGCAAATAAGCACATGGGTGCCAGGAGTCCAGCCCCTCCCTTCACTTGTGCAGAGAAGAAACCTCTCCCGGTGCTTTCGCTCGTTGCAGGGTTAGAATACCATATACAACTCTGCATGGTAGGGGAAAGACGTAAGCAACCTGAGCCAACCTTATCCAGACCAGGCTCTTAGTTTGCAGAGCAGGAAACAGAATCAGAGAGAGCACTTGAGCTTCCCAAGATCGAAAAGCCACGCACGGTGAAGCCAAGACAAGAACACAACCCAGGGCGCTCCCGCCTCCCCTGCTCCCCCTCCCCGTGGTGCTTCTCCCTCGTGGAGAGGCTGGCATTAATTTCTGTGAAGTTGCAATTCTGCCCCTGCACGTGGAGCTAGGAGTTGGTGGACACAAGTCCCATCAATAGCCCACTTTGTCAAGAAGCCTTTATATCGGCTGCCTCGAGGTGGTGCACAATTTGGGACAGTTAGCTTTAGAAAAGGTGGTGCACAATTTGGGACAGTTAGCTTTAGAAATAGAAACCTAAACAGAATCCACACTGGTGAAGCCGCTCATTGTTCTTTCCTCATTGTGTGCATTACCCTGCTTCGCGTATCGAATCCTAGCAAATATACGTTATTTGTGATGCTTTTTGCAATTTGCTTCACCACGTTAAACACTGAAAAGGAAACGAGCATGAAGGCTCCACCTTGAAGGTTGCAGAAGAGACTTGTCGCGCCCCATCGGGGTGTGTGTGAGGATTCCAGGGGCCATGGCTGCTCTGGGGAGCCCAAAGGGACAGGGACAGTGGAGCCTGGGACACCTGCACACAGTCTTGTGTTTGTGTTCAGCACTCAGGGTTCTTTGCAGGGCTTCCTTGGTTCCCTGCGCTGAGACTGATCTTACCATCCCTGCCTCTCTCACCCACGGAATGTCAGCTGGTAAGGAATGCCTTATTGTGCCAGGCGTGTATTTGTTTTACTTGGAATAATATTTAAATATTTGAAGACAGGTTTAAAATCTCAAATACAAGTTGTTAAAAAAAAAAAAAGCAACATACGTAAGCCTTCTTGAAAATACAGAGTTAACTAAGGAAAGAAATGTTATGACTTTCCTGTACTCGCTCCACGGATTCTCACCCTGCCTGAACGGTAAGCTCAGACGGGCAGACGAAATTCTTCGGCAAAAAATAGCCTCTGTTTAAAATGTGCATGTGATTTGCCTCTGCGTACATGGAGTATTAATTGGCCTGTGCTTCATATGCATTTACCTGCGTGAATTGTGCATCGTGTTAAATATTTGAAGCACGGAAGAGCAGGCCGGGGGAGTCTGCTTCAGTTAAGACTGGACACATACAGCACGGGTATTTTAAGGATATTGTCATTCACACGAAGCCTGTGTTACTAGGGACATCTGCTAACAGTTCTCCGTGTCACCAAAAGCATTCTAGCAGAGTATCGAGTTAGAGGGCAGCTCGCGGCCCCGGCGCTCACACACCACACTGAGCAAGCGCCGACGTGGGCCCAGCTGCCAGCCTCACGCTCCGCTGTCCCGGTTCACAGCCTGTGACATGAACGTGCACAAGCAGTGTGTGATCAACGTGCCCAGCCTCTGCGGGATGGACCACACGGAGAAGCGGGGCCGGATCTACCTGAAGGCGGAGGTCACCGACGAGAAGCTGCACGTGACCGGTAAGGCATGCCTGCCCAGCGGCAGGCTCGCGGCTTCTCCCGGGCGTCGGGGCCGTTTCCCGCCAACACGTCTCCCCCCGCCCACCTCCCAGCCCCTCCGGTGCCCTCCAGAGTCCTAAATGCCGTGTGGGTTGCGGGACTCTGACTCCGGGCCCGTGTGTTGTCCCTGGTGCCGGGGGGACAGGCAAGCAGGGGGAAGGCGGGCGGGTGGCCCCGACGTGTCACGGCGTCAGGCCGCGGCCGCCTGCTCGGCCCACGCGCAGGGTAACACCAGCGATGCACCGCCGTCGGGTTCTCCGGTCATGCTTGTCCTGTGTTCCACTCGGCGCCTGGCTCATCACCGTAGGGCATTTCAGGGAAGTTCACTTCGTGGACCGCTGCTCCGGCCCCCTCGCGTGTGGGGCTGTGGCCGTCACCCACGTTTCCCTCTCCGTGGACCGACGCCATCGGTGGGGTCTACTCCGCACCCCGGGCCAGCAGCCAGGGCCCCTCTTGTGACTACCATCGTCTGTACGACCCCAGCCTGACACTTGTTCTCCGCGGAGGCTCCTACCTTGTCAAAGTCCTAAGGGGAGCAGGGAGCCTGCAGCTTAGGAGAAAATGACCAGAAAGCAGCATGCAGCTAGGGATCCGGAATCAGAAAGCTAGAATGTCTGTTGGCTAAACATTTCCCTGTTTTCCCACCGATTTATTTTTTTTTAAAGATTTTATTTTATTTATTTGACAGAGATCACAAATAGGCAGAGAGGCAGGCAGAGAGAGAGGAGGAAGCAGGCTCCCCGCCGAGCAGAGAGCCCGATGCGGGCCTCGATCCCAGGACCCTGAGATCATGACCCAAGCCGAAGGCAGAGGCTTTAACCCACTGAGCCACCCAGGTGCCCTTCCCTCCGATTTATAAAGCCGCTGCTGTGGGCAGTGTAACAGAGTTCGCGGGGACCAGGCAGAGCTTCGCGGTGAGGCATGGAGCCCACTGGGGGGCAAGGATGCCCTGGCCAGAGGTTCCGAACGGTCAGCCCTCCTTCGTGTGGTTTGTGCGTGCAGCGAAGCACGCCGCACGCGGGACCTGCCCCACGCCTTCTCCTGTAATAAAAGCCGCAGCCGTACGGGGCTGCTTGGAGCTTTCCATGGTCTTCTCTGAGCCTCGAGAAGCTCACCTGTCCCAGATGCCCCGCCTGTGGCGGGGTGCACGGTCGGCGGAAGAGGAAGGCCAGGTCCTATCACCCAGGCACAACGAGAGTATTGTCCTCATCACCCCACCGTGGCCAAGAGTTGACCTCGATTCCCGACTCTGCAGATCATCCTAGGGGACAGCACCCTTCCCTGAGTTAGACATAGATTTTCCACAATGAAAGCCAACGAGTCTAACTTAGAGCAACAGTCTAGGTCAGGTCTCTCGAGAATCTGTCTAAAATGTTTTGTATAGATAGAGCTCTGCTCTATGAATGTGAATCCAGCAAGAGGTTAGTAACAGCAGCAACAGCCGCCAACACTAGTGGTCCCCACAAAAGGGGCACTTTCAGAACACGATGCGTGGTTAACTTCTGTAAACCTAAGTGGAAGTTTACTTGGTTATCCTGACTTTAGAGATGAAGGCACCAAGAAATTGTGTGACTGGCCCAAAGTCAAGCAGGTGGTACATTTAATAGTTAGATGTTTAATGGCTACAGGTAGAGATAAGGTATTTCAGTGATAGTATCGATAAGAACTGGAATGTCGTCTTAGTTCTGGCTGCTATCATGAATGCTATAGACTGGTGGCTTAAACACAAATATTTATTGATCACAGTTCTGGAAGCTGGGAAGTCCAAGATCCAGGAGCTGCTACTTTGGTTCCCGGTGAGGACTCTCGTCTTTGGCTCATAGATGGTTGTCTAGCTATGTCTTCACTGGGGGACGGAAAGAGAGGGACGCACACACTTTGGTGTGTCTTAGAAGAGCACTGATCCCTCGTGAGGATCCCAGCCAGTTGTCTCGGATTAATTAAAGACTCTCCTTCTGAATAAATAGCAAAATCATAAATATTCACCAACCCCTTGCTCAGCACTCCGTAAGTTCTGTGAGGGTCCAGGAAGTCCCAATGTGAGATTAAAACTATGGGAGCAAAAAAGTAACTCATGAAGGAATTAATGGACAAGCCAGGTGCATGCAAAATTAAATGCTTGATTCCATGGGTGCTAAACGGTACGTCGCAGAGAAGGGGGCTGAGAACCGCAGACGTCGGAGAGGCAGAGGGAGGAGAGTTCCAGTAAAGAGCCCCGATGGAACGGCGGAAGCAGCCTGGCTTTGATGAGAATCCAGGTATAAACAGTGAACTGTACAGAGCCAAGCTTATGTCCAAATGCAAGTGACACCTTCAAGAATGCGTTTTAGGGTGGCTGGGTGGCTCAGTTGTTTGGGCGACTGCCTTCGGCTCAGGTCATGGTCCCGGAGTCCCGGGATCGAGTCCCACATCGGGCTCCCAGCTCCACGGGAGTCTCTTTCTCCCTCTGACCTTCTCTCTCGTGCTCTCTCTCACTCTCTCTCTCTCTCAAATAAATAAAATCTTTAAAAAAAAAAAATGCATTTTACCCTGTCACAGCCATGTAGGGTAGATGGTTCGATTAGCTCAGCTCCATTTTACCTGTGCAGAATCGCTCAAACCGAACATAATTCCCAAAGTAAAATAGAAACTCCCAGCAGACTCCTGCTTTGGGACAGAAATCAGCCTCTTGAAATCAGAGATGAGTTTCCTTTCTAGATCGGTGCGGTATTTGTGGGAAAGGCCTCTGCTTTAGTGGTATATTTTTATGTTTTGCCTCTGGGCAGTGGTGCTGATGTTACTGAACAGTGTCATTTTTATTTCTCTCAATATGCGATTTTAATAGGTTTTCTACATTCTCGTGTGCTTTTTTATTTGGTTTTTGGAGGAGTGGTAAAAAAAAAGAATTCCCTCGTGGGAACAAATTTTCAATTTAATGTTGTAAGTAAATGGAAAAAATATCATGGTTTACAGCTGCTCCAGGAACACATGTCTCCCACAAATAGATTATTCTGCAGAAGAGTCTCATTTTTCTCAAATACTCTGGGTGGTTAATTTGGCGTGGAGCTCCAGCGGCTTCTCTGGGGGAGGGGAGGGCTCGGGGCAGGATCTGAGGCTCACAGATCGGTCACATCCTCCTCGGTCGGTCTGCCTTCTGGGGCAGTGTGCAACTCGGTGCCAGTGTCTCACCTCCTCAGCCATGGCGACGCATCATCCTGGTATCACGATGAAGCAGCAATAGTGCCTCTGCGTGTTCTTCCATCTTATGAGCGTCGAGCCTATGGAGTCGAGGCAGTGAGACTCAGCTTTGGGTCACGATCATGGGTTTTTTGATTCACCCATTCATTATACGTTTATTGAGCATGTCTTCGGCTCTCTCAAGGTGCCAAGGAAGCTAAGATGATTAAGACATGACCCTTATTGTGCAATGTGTGGTCTTTAAAGGGGGGGGGATGGAGGGGATGGATTAAGACATAAAAAAGGGACAACCAGGCAGTGTGCCAGGTGCCTTTAAGTGCGGTGGGAGTTGGGGAGAGCGAGCCTCACCTGCCGTGGGGGGGGGGGGGGGGGGGCGGAGAAGCCAGGGTGACATTTCAGATAAAGATGCAGAGCTGTGGAAGGGCATTGCTGTGTTGCAGGAAACTCACACCGTCCAGGACTCGGGGGATTTGGAATGTGAGGTAGGGAGAGCTGGAGGGAAATTGCTTTCCATTTTCAAGGGATCAGAGCTATAGTCCTCAGTTCGCAGGTTGTACGGTTCTTAGGGATCTTGTAGTATGGGCTCTAAGTTAAATGTTTCTTTTTCAAATGGGGATTTTCAGTTCCAGGTGGCTGTGTTTGCAAGGATAGGGCAACCGTCTCCTAGCCTGAACTCCAGACCTCACCCCAAGGTTCCCAGTGAGCCTTGACTTTTCTTTGTCAATGCTGGGAAAGGGGGCAGAGCAGTAGCCCACTGGTTGCCTGAAAGCTTTATAGGGATGCTTTTTGCCAATGGCAGACAGGCTCGTGGACTGTAAGCATCAGTGTGGGGCTGCCAGCGAGGAGCTGGACCGAGCTGCTTGCTTAAAGGGAAAAGTATTACTCAGAGGTGATTTCTATGAAATAAAATCTTGGCTGTGGGATTTGGATCCAGGTCAGGCACATGGAAGGTGATGCAGCTGGTGTAGCTGGTCTGTGGGTTGGGATAGAAGGAGGAGGTCAGCAAGAAGCTGCTTACCCTCGAGCGTCTCCAGATAGTCTATGATTGGTGATACTGCGCTTGACCACCTTGTTCAGGTATTTTCATGGGATCCTTCCACTACAAAGGTACCCTTTTCTGTTTATAAATAATAAGGAATCTGGGTGTCATCCTTGGACACCAGCAACCTTCCACTTAGCATCCATGGAGGAGCCGTAACCAGTCATCACACTGATAGTTGCACAATGGCGACGTTCTAATCCTGTAGTTCCTTCTACGATCATTTGCTGGCATTGGTCTGAAAGGAAAGCTTTTCCTTTTCCTCGCCTCTACATTTCTTTAAATGGGGGGAGGGTGGAGCGCAGGAGGGCTTGAACTCACGGCCCTGACATCAAGACCTGAGCTGAAATCAAGAGTCAGATGCTTACCTGATGAAGCCACCCAGGTACCCCTCCCCTGCATTTTTTAAAGTGGCAATTTGGGGGCGCCTGGGGGGCTCCGTGGGTTAAAGCCTCTGCCTTCGGCTCAGGTCATGATCTCAGGGTCCTGGCATCGAGGCCCGCATCGGGCTCCCTGCTCAGCGGGGAGCCTGCTTCCCCCTCTCTCTGCCTGCCGCTCTGCCTACTTGTGATCTGATCTCTCTCTCTCTGTGTCAGATAAATAAATAAATAAATCCAAAAAAATAAAAAAAGCAATTTGGGCTCATGAGTTCTCTCCTACTGTCAATTTTTTATGTACAAATTGTTCAAAATATAGCCAGCGCAAGCCCCTTCAAACTGGCTCTGTGTCCTTTTGACATAACCTGTCAGGGTTTGGTTTTTTGTTTTTTTTTTGTTTTTTTTTTTTTTAGCACTTCCTTTCTTTCTGGAACAGAAGAGCCCATCTTGCACTTAATATCTCTGAGTAGCCCTGGGTATTTTTTTTTTTAACTGAGAAAAAAGAATCCAAGGTCTGGGTGCTGGGGTGCTCATTGCTTCTGGGGTGTCACTCTGTCTCAGCTCTTGCAGCAGACAGAGGTAATGACTCCACACTCGTGCTTCCAGTTCTGGTCATAGCTCAGGGTTCTTCCTTTCCTTTCCCCAGTCCTCATTCATTCGTCCTCCACCCTCGGTGTATCTCTAGGTCCCGATGCCAGCAATGAGTTTACTTATCTGCTCTGCCCCACGTTCCATGCAGCAGAGTTCCAGAATTCATATACCAAGAACTCTAAGAATAAATCTACTCCATAAAGTTCATGATTTTGTTGCAGGTTTTAAAAATCTTTAGATGATATTCCACTGAGGGTAACTAGTCAGAATACTGTCACTTGGATTGAAGGTTTTCCTGTGTAGTTCTGGTCTCCAGTTGACAGATGCCACTGTAGCTGAGTGACCAAACTCAGCGTCCCCCGTATGACAGACTGAAAGACTAGGCCTCCTAACATGATGTAACAGAAGGTACATGGTATTGCCTAACAAGAATTTTTACCAAAATCTTATAACCTGAATCTAATCGTGGAGGGGGGGTGGCAGGGGGAAGCAGAGAAATCCAGGTATTGGGACATTCTTCACTTGTTAACCAGCCTGGGCTTTTCAAAAATGCCACCGTCCCAAGAAACAAAATCAGTCAAGGGGACCGTTCTCCAGTGAAGGAATACGGAGACGTGGCACCCAAGTGCAACCTGAGTAACACGTGATTGGATCCTGGACCTAAGAAAACAACTGGAAAGGGCTTGTGTATCTGAGCAGTGTTTTAGATAATGTTTTTTATCAGTGTGAAATTTCTAGACGATAATGGCGATGTGTTTATGAAGGGCTGTGTTGATGTCTGCAGCTCACCTACAGCTGGATGGTTCGGTAGAAACAAAAAACCAACCCCAAAGCTGGAAATATGTGTAGGTACGTACTCACAGAAAGCTGGTGTGGCGAAATGCTAATTGATAGTGAATCTAAAATCGATGGATGGATAGATGGATGGACAGATGGATAGATAGAGAATCTAGGTGAAGAGCTTATGGGTGTTTGAGGTACTATTCTTTCGACTCCATTGTCGGTTTGAAATTGTTCAAACCTCCAGAATGTTGAGCCATGAGAAGTCGGAACTTGTTGTTGTCTGTAGCGACCCCTCTTGGCTGGAAGGAAGCTCCCCAGGCAAGCCAACATCAGAGCTCCCAACGGGGATGGTAGTGGACGGCCAGCCAGTCAAAAGACGCGCAGGAAAGGTGGACAAGGAGACATGAGAGCAAACCAGAGACGCTGCTGCTATTTCTGGAGTGCCTAGGTCCTGTGAGAAAAGAAACCAACATCCATTTAAGTACCTCCCACATCCCAGGCCCTGATTGGAAACCTTTCTATATATTAATATTGTGATGAATGTGTGTCTTCATCACAGCAACCCTTTGAGAAAAGAGCTGTCATTGTTGTCATTTTGTAACGGAGGAAGCAGGCTGGAAGAGCTCCCGGGCCTGCCCAAGGTCACACAGCTGCTCAGTGGAGAACACTCCACCCCAGCTCCCAGGCGCGTGCCTCCCACTCTCTCCCACCGCCGGCCCTGGCCCTGCCCAGAGAGGATTGTGTGCTAGCGCAGGTGGGGTCCTTACTGGCGCTCGGGTGTCTGCAGCTTCACGTTTCCGTCCTGGAGTTAACAGGTGAGACTGCTCTGTGTGGTCCTGAGGCCCCTGGAATTCCCACGGCCCGTGTGGGCACCCTTGCGAGTGAGCATCTGTCAGTCATTCCCCCCAGCATCCAGCCCCCAGGGCTTAGACAGTGGCTGCAGGGAAGCTGGCTGGAAAAGAATTAAAATGGGCGAAGAAGGATGGAAACAGATACCCGTTCGGGGTGTGTCCGATGGTGCACACGTGAGCCAGACACGGGTCCTGCCCCCGTCCTTTCTCGCCTGCCGTCCCCGGCGTTTCCTCACTGGCTCTGGTTCTTTCCCATTGCAGACCCGTCCTTGCTCTCATTCCCACAGTCTTGGAAGAGCCCATCTCCGGCAGTCACCTGCCTTGAGTTTGCTGGTGCTTAACATTTGCAAGAGAGTTTGCTAAAGAAAATAGGCAGGGTCTCTAAGCTAAAAAAGACTAGCAGTGTGCTTATACCAGAAGAGCGCCTGCAGGCTGCCCCATTCCAACGGTGTGCGTCTAGGTGACGGCTTCTTGGTATGTTTTCAAGGAATTTATCTACTGTCTACTTTCTTGGTGGTATAGTTCTAAACATCCGATGTCCCGTGTCTGTGTGTCTCCCCTTCAGCAGACAGTACCTTCCTTGCCTGGCTTGTTCCTTATTCCTGATGCCTCTGCACCCCTTGACTCTCTGTGTTCCAATTGTAAAGAAAGCTGTGTGCCCTTTGCCCAGCGAGCAGGCTCTTTCCCACCTCCTCCCCTTTGTTTATGCCGTGTCCCTCACTCCCTCGGGAACATCCTCTTAACCCTCGCTCCGGATACCTTGTCAAAGCCTCTCTTCGCGTTTTACAGCTCGTCTAAAATTGACCACTTCCCCCCCATACCCTTTATGACGTCCTTACTGTGATTTTGGTTACCTTCATCTGCATGTTAATCTCCCTCCAAAGACCCTTAGCCCTTCGAGGACAGAGATGCTGTCTGACCTCTCATATCCGACCCAGTGCCTCACCTTTGTGCCCTGATGTGTTTGTTGAGCAGATGATGAGGATAGAAGTCTCCAGTAGGCACAGAATAAAAAAATTCACTTGGTTTTATACCGCATACTCTTCTATCCCATCCAAGCAACTCTTCCCATTTTGGCCCTATATCTGGATCAAGTTAAAACGATCCTATTTTAGCCCAATTTGTGAAGCCACGTGACTTTTGGGATCTTTCAGAGAAACACATATCAGCCAAGAAAGAAGTTCATCCACTCCAAGGAAACACATCCTTATTTACATCCTGACTGTGGTGCCTCATCCCAGCCCATCTGTGGCCGAGCTCAATGTCAAGTGTGTACTAACCAGCGGCTGGCTCTCTTGCCCGGTTCTCTGTGCAGCGACTCAGACATAGCTTTCCACGCTGACTGCTTAGTCACTGGATGTCCGTGGGAGGCAGCAAGACTGGGACAAAGGGCAAAAATCCATGTGGCATTTTCTTAATGAGGTGTGTGCCTTTATCTTAAAATACCCTGGTATCAAGCTCAAAGTGACATGGCTTCTGTGTCTCCTGCTTAAGATGATCTTAAGGCCCTGGATTCTGGACAGGGCTCTCAGTCATCCAACCACTTTGGCATCCATAGTTCTGTCATGCAAATGCATTCTTAAAGCTGGGCTTTGAACGCCTGCATTCCTGGGGGCTGGAAGGGGAGAGAAACATTTCTGGTGCCTCTTTCCAGATGACGCCATTAGCATACAGGGACATTGACCTTGACTGAGCGGGTCATTCTTGTGCAGGATTTTAATTGCTTCTAATTATAGGATTATCATTTAAGCACAAGATTAATTGCCATGAAATTATTGCAAAGGAACTTGATCTTCTTCTAGAAAGTAAATGCATTTACCAAGTGAAGAATCTCTCAGAAGCTTGCAAATGATGTCTCTTTAATCACATCGTAGAAACTTTTTCTTTTTTAATTCTTTGATGGGGAGAGGAGACGTTAAGGGAATCAGAGAATAGCAGATAAATGCCCCCTTTGGATGCCTCCCACCCACCCCTCTACCAAAAGGTTGAAAAATTTGAACATTTGTTGTTCCTCTGGTTCACCAGTGGAAATGTCCCAAAATAAATGCGGAGATTTTTCCTCCTTTGATCCATTTCATCTTCACGGGTGAATAAGAGTGGTCCACTAAACAGCTCGAAGAGGCAGATGCTGCCTTTTGGTCCCTTCCAACACTAAGCCTCTCCAATCCCACAGACATTCTTTTTCAAATGTTTTGAATCTCCAGGTCACATGTATACACTCGCTCTGGTTTTTAGCACCAAAATGATACTGAGAAACACCAGATTGTTCATGTCAGCTTCTAGGCATTTCCACTTGGCAAAAAAGCAGATTTCCTGAGAAAAAAAGGAGTTAAGTTAGCTCCTGGGGGGGTTTCTAAAATATCTCCACTTGAATAAGGTAAGGAGTGGCCACCTGCGGGAGTCTTGCTCTGGAGTGCCCCCCAGGGGGACTCTCTCTACAGAGGAGAACAGTAGCTGTAGCTACCACCCATTTTCCTTGGTAATTAATGCAAGTTTTGTGGTTAATTAAAGACAGTCAGGGTCCCTTTTAAAACCAAGGCAAGCCTTTTTTCCTAGAATAATGAAGCAAGAGCAGATGCAAGGCAAACTTCCTATAAAAGCATTCGAGGCGGGGGTGCTGAATTTGGGGGAAGTTACGTTGCAGAAAGTGTCGCTTCACCAGCTTCGATCTACTGGAGGCAGGGGACGTAATCAAAAGCAATGTCTCCTTCACTGAACACCCAGCGGGAAGGTGGCCGGAGGAGGACTCTTGTTTTGGAAAACACCACACGGGCATCTCTCTCCCCTTGGGTCGCTCTGCCTGCAGCCAACCACGGCCAGAACGAAGGGTGGGCAGGCCGTGGTTCTTTGGCTGTGTATTGCCACTCTCAGTTCACGGGCCGCAGGGGGGTGTACCCACGGGAGAACTCTGTGAGTGAGCATCTGCCCACGAGGCCAGAACGTGTGTGTGTGCCACGCTTTCTAACCAGTGCAATGCAGCCTCATCGGTCTAATTCCCCTCTACTCTGGATGACCCTGAAGCCCATTTCAGTCCCCCAATCCCCCCACCCGCATGAAAGCAGGGACTCCAAAATCCCTAAAACTTTGAACTTCTGAAGGATGCCCATTATAATTTTGAAAAAAAAAATCTGAGCACACATTAAATGACTAACTCCCCATGAAGAAGGGGTACCAAGGGGCCTGTGTTTAGAAGATAAGAAAAGTGATCTGGTTTTAGAGGACACGGTGCTCTTGGCTTTATGGTCAGATTGATTGGGATCGACTCCCAGCTCCGCCGCTAACTACTGCTCAGTAAACACCAGGGGTTGTTTCGCTGTAAAGAGTTTTGTTACAGCCACATCTAAGCTATACAGTTCAATGAACCAGCGTATGTCATTTATTGATACATTAACTCTTTCTGTAGGGACTTGTTCATGACGTAACTAGACCCACGGGAGGCCTCCAGCCCCAGCCAGGAGAACCTAACCCTAGCTGTCATTTGCTCTTCCTTTACCGTGCCTACCAGGCGGGACCCAGGAACGCCCTGGAGTCTGCACTTTGAGAACGGAAAGGGATCTGTGAATGGAACATTTGTGTATGAAGCTGAGACTATTAACCCTAAAGATTCTCACACCTTGTCCTCTGCTCCCTCGCTTTTGCTTCCCCCATAAGCAAGTTCATTCAAAGGCGCTTCACCGTACCAACTCCGAGCGTCCCCGCAGCCCTGGCCGTGCTGCTGCGGGGGGTACCATTTCAGAATGAGCTGACTGCCTGGGCCGCCGGCATGTTCCCTCTCGAGGTGCGGACAGAACTGGGGGCTCCAGCAAGTCCGTAACTGGATGAGGATTGAGAAGCGTTGGGCATGGTGACTTTCGGACAAGTTGGAACGGCAGATGCCTTCCAGGGACCTCTTATTTGGAGCGATATTCCCATTAAACAGCGCTCCTCTGGTGAAAGGGAAAGAGGATGTGTCCCCCACGTCCCTCCTCGTCCTCAACCCACGAGGAGACTGGGGGACAGTTTCAGAACTGCCAGTGTGGCCCAAGCTCTTCGTTCTAGAGGTGAGAAACCAAGGCGGAGAGCGGGAATGTGACCGCCAGGTGTGAGGTGGCCGGGGTTGGAAGGGACAAAACCAAACTTCAGCCCGCTCATGGAGAAGGAATCCTCACGGAAAGAAATCGGGGCTATCTGCTAGAACCCGAGGGTGGGAAGGCGGTGGGACCGTGGAAGCAACGAGAAGGAGGGGCTGGCTTGCGTGTACCCCTCTTCCGTCTGCGAACTACTGTCATTGACCCCGTTCATAGCCAGGCGGGCTCTCCCCACATTGCAGAAAACATGGCTCCGGACGGGTCTCCAGCTTTGCCTCGTCCTGCTTCGTGTCTCCCGCTGTGTCAGCCACAATCCTAAGTCCCGGGGAAGGGATCCGTCGGCTCCCTGTGCGTCGTGTGCCCGCTCTGGACCCCTTGACCGTGACTGAAGCACAGGGTCCCAGAGGAGGGTGGGCCACGGTGGGGGAAGGGCATTTTGCTGGACCAGGAGGTGGTGCTGAGCAGACAGGCTGATAAGCAATGCAGTAAGACCATGCGCTGGCCGCCAGGGTGATGCAGAAAGTTGCTTTGGGAGGAGGACCGGGGGCCAGGCTCCCGCCTTCCACGTCAGCCCCCTTTCCCTTCAACCACGCCGCCCAGCCACCGGGTGACAGAAGACCGCAGAGCAGCAGCGGTGTCTCGGCTTCTGTACAAAAGTTGGGTGTGACTCAGAAGTCCCTTTTGAACAAAACAGATCCCTGACCTGGCCAGTTTCCAGAAACAGCGAAGGAGAAAGGAAAAATGGATTTGGCTCTGTTTGTCCGGTCCAGCCGCGCGGCACATTCATCACCCCTCTCATTGGGAAGCTGTGAAACCCCTCCGGCGTCCCAGTGTAACTGGCGCTGCTGGGGAAGTGGCTTCGCGACGGTGCCCGCCCCCCGGAAGCAGCACGCTTTGAATGGGGCCCCCGTTAGGAGGCAAAAACGAATGCCAGGGAGGTGGGGACGGTTGATGAGGGCCTGGGAATGGGACAAAGCCCTCCAGCCTGCACCGTGAACGGCGCGGCCCGGAATGGCTCTCCCCTGGGGGCGGCTTTGTCTGCAGGCTGCGTGGCCTGCTTGGTCCCAGAGGCTCTCGGCCTGCCACCCCCAGAGCCTTGCTTTGAGGAGCATTTCCAACTGTGAGAATGAGCTAGTTGGCAGTATGCTAACAGTGCCTCTGGATTCTTAGCCTCTCTCGGTGGGGGAAGCCAGGTTCCCTTCCATTGAGCAGGCGAGAGACAAAGCCAGGTACGTTGCAGCCATGAATCATCGCCATCCGTCTCTTCCGCGGTTGGCAAATTGGTGTGTCTCCTGCGTGGTTTTTCAGCTGTGGTGATTATGCTCCGAATGACAGGTCCCCTCTCTCCTCTGTCCTCCCTAAAGCACTTGGATCTCAGATGCCCACTCTTGAGGCCCTCCTGAGGCATGGCATCTTCATCCCGTGGCTTGTCCTTGACCTGTGGGCCCTACAGCACTGGCTGGCTTCCTGCTGAGTCTCCCCATTCTCGCTCTTTCCTATTCCATGGCCACCGTAGCCCCGTGGCTCAGCGGTTAGGCAGGCCGCTTGGTTATTTTACTGGATGAAAAGTCCGAGACCCGAGAGACTTAGCCCCCAATCTTTTTCAGAATTAATTTAGTCTCGTGCTAGGTTTGACACCTGTGGTCACATTGGGGTGGCCCCCCTTGACAGATGGACCCCGTCAGAGAGACCCCAGGGGTAATGAGAACGTCTAGCTTTTCCAGGTGAAAATCTCTTAGCCCTGACATCACAAGTTTAATTAATGTTTATCTGAAGCTTTGTATTTTCAGATTAAAGGCTCCAGTGATGCAGCAGATAGACGGGGGAAAAAATGGTTTATTATATTTTAGCTCCCTCTCCAAAGGCTCCGGAGACAAAGGCTAATGGGCTCTTGTTTGCATGAACCCTCGATAGCTCCCTGGAAATGCATCCCTCAGAATCAGCGCTGACCCCTTTTTTTGGTGATCTCGAATGTCTGGGAGGATCGTTGCTCCTGCAGGGGGTGGGAAGAGCCCAGGGTTGGGACTGTCCGTTCCTTTCCTGGCGGCTGGTGGAGGAAGTCGGCCTCACACGTGCACTGTGGCCGGCTCCCCAGGCAGCCTGCGTGATGCTCAGCCCGCGCATTCCTGGCAGGGAAGACCTGCAAAGGCCTCCGGGAGACGGGGCTCTCTCAGGCTTCTAGAAAGAACAAATTCCTGCTCGTCCCCAGCCTCCAAGGTTTATGCACCCAGCTCCTTGAATAAAGGGGATAAAAGGCTGATTTCATTTGGTTTTGTCTCTTGAAGGGTCAGTTACTTTGGGGGAGAAAAAAAAATAACCAATAAACATTTTCGTCTTTGTCTGCCATACTGATGTGAATGCTTATGATTTTATTAGCAGCTGCCTTGGAGCCAGGCCTGATTTAATTTAATTTAATCTCCTAGGTTATTTTCAGTTCGGCTCAGGCTATTTTAAGCACGGATGAAGGGGAAGTAATCAGACTGAGGGGGTGGAGGAGGGAGGGGCGGGGGGGGGGG